>JBCNYH010000011.1:24671245-24687209 GCA_039654325.1 Tandanus tandanus | reverse complement strand
CACACACACACACACACACACACACACACACACACACACACACACACACACACACACACACACACACACTTCTTTAAAGTTCACACACAGTGCGCAGATTCACACTGACCTCTTGACCCCTGTGTCTCCCACTGTGACCTCCTGATCCCTGCTGGTCTGTGCAGTCACATGACCTTAACTCACTAGGGTCAAAGCTAAGGCACCATTTGTTAAGTCTGCAGTGTGTGTGTGTGTGAGTGTGAGTGCATCTGGCGCAGCACAGACTACATCACAGCAGATTATCTGAACACAGTGGCTGATCCAAAACTCAGACACACCCTGACAAAGTACAGACCCAACGAGCACTGGCTGGCCATTGAGACAGGCCGCCACACAAGGTCCTAGTTACCGTGGGAACAGAGAGTGCATCAGAACGACAGAGCTGCACTTTCTCACTGAATTCACTAAATACAACCACATATGATCTCAGCCCCAAACAAACACACACACACACACACACACACACACACACACACACACACACACTTTGCATTCTGCACATGTGCTGAGTTTATTATTATGAGGCTGATTAAGAGCAGACACATATTACTCTAGAAAAATGGGGGTCTTTATTTTTCTTCTTCAGTCGCACTTAACGTGGCCCGTACGGCAATGTGCACCCGCGCAATGTATATATCAAAACGTGTGTCTCGGCGCCAAGAAGTGTGCTATTATTTATTTAAAATTTTTTATTAAAACGTAGACACTGAAGTCGTCATTTCGATGGTCAAAAAGGCTTTTTTTTTTATACCTTCTACGGTTTTCTCTTAATCTTTGATCAAGTGTCATAAGGATTTCTAAGTCTGTTTGTGTATTTATAATGGGTGTCTATTGCGTGGAATGTTCTGGGCTAGAATGCGTGAGGTCATCAGCAGTGTGTGACAAAAGAGAAGATTATCTTGGAGAAAGTTTTTTTAACTCGCTCCTACTCCCATAATTTTCACTCTACACCAATAAATTTTACATCAGAACGGAGGAAAACGCGTGTTGGTTCTGACCGTGTAACCTTCGAGTTAACTTCGAGAAAACCGAGAATTTTCTCAATACAAAACGTGTTTGAAATCATTTAAAATCATTATGAGGGTCAAATTTACATCATGATTCTTTGAATAGTTTTCAAAATACAGCAAAATAATTTAAAGTTCTTCGCTCTCCAACGCTGTCAACCTCACTGTGATGGCAAATACGGTTTCCAAATCAAAAGTGAGACGTGCGCCATTGCCTTTTCCACTCAAAAATGTTTGTGTAACTGTCACTAGCTTAATCACTATGGCAACGACCAGCTGTGTCATGCACCTCATGCACACACCTGCAGCACGTTAAAACACAAAAACGAGTCACACACACACACACACACACACATTGCGTCTTTGTTTGGCTCCAGACAGGCAGATGGAATATGTAATAGAATAAATATGTACAGATGTGTACGTGTATCTAAATATGTGTAGAGCCGGGTTATTCAAATGGTGCTTTGAGGTGGATACTCTATTCTTTTAAAAAGTAAAAAAATTTTTTTTAATAAATAATAATTAAAAAACAAACAAACAAAAAAAAGCTTAAGTTAATATTTTTTGAATGGTTCTGTCACAACAGTTTCTGTTGTGTTGATCAACTGATGATCATTTTTACACAGCTGAGTAACTGAGGGTTAAGGGCCTCGATCAAGGGCCCAACAGTGGCAGCTTGGTGGTGCTGACACTTGAACCACTGAGACACCACTGCCCTATTAGTAAACTGATTGGTTTGGACTGATTAAAAAAAAAAAGGCATTTATTAAAAATTATTTAATTAGGTTGATGTATATTTTGTAAAATTAAAATGTACAGCTTTTAAACCAACAAAGTTTTTTGTCACATCTGTGATGTTTTTTTAAAATACGGAGTAAAAGAGCTGAATGAACATCCTCGAGATGCGGTGATTCCACAGTTTTTTGCCAGGGGTTTTATAAAACTGTTAAATACCTGGAAATATCAGCTGACTACAATTGGATTGGTTTTCAGACACACACACACACACACACACACACCTGTATTTTCGCCACGTTTGCCCCGCCTCCCTTTGTCACATCCTGCTATAATGGACCAATCACCTTTCGAGGAATCCACTCTCCTCCTCATTTGGGATTGTTTTCATGGCCCTCATTCCAAATGAATTGAAAAGCCCTGGTGTAGAGTTCGGTTTAAACCCACAGTAACGGTTACAGTTACAGCATAAACGCTTTGATTCGTGTAAACTGTGAGGAATTTCTCTGTGTTCTTCAGTTCAGCACACCAGTTTTCACCTATTTTCCGGCAGCAGTTGCAGCCACATCTCAACATTTCTTCAGGAATTTTTCTAGTTAGTAATACGAATGTTAATGTTTCATAAACCAGCAAATCAACCTTTGAATTGAATTTTGGAAAAGAGAGACAGTGCGAGTGTGAGAGAGAGAAAGAGAGAGAGAGCAAGAGAGAGAGGGTGAGAGAGAGAGAGTGAGCACGAGAGGATGCAAGAGGGATAGCGAGAGAGAGTGTGAGAGAGCATGCGACTGCTTTTATCTCTGTGTTGAATTCAGCACCTCGCACTGTTTCTTAAGCAGCAGTCCCTCCTTGCCGGACAGCGTGTTCAGCAGACGATTACTGACGAGGGGCACACGGGAACTGATGAATAACGGAGGTGTAACGGGGTCCGCAGGACCTCAGGATAAATACCGCACATGTACCGGGTCTTCACCGGGTTCGAAACAGACAGAGATGTACATCCTCCGGGGTATCGTGAGAGTCTAGAGCAGCAACGGAGACGACTTTCACCACCGGATCGTTCTCTGTATAAAGTTTCTATCCATTGGAAGTGGAATGGAGTGCAATAAGTAGGTGTTGGATCGTGGGTATTATCCCATGTGTTTTTATTTAAAATGGATTTTTTTCTATTTAACAGCTTCATCAGAGAAACAGATATAATAACAACAGCAATAATAAAAAAATAACAAGAATAAGAACCGCGGAATTACACTAGTGTTTCATTCAATCTAAAAACAGAGGGAATAACAGAGTACTCTCTCTCTCACACACACACACACACACACACACACACAATACAGAATGATGCATGTGTAGGGTGTGTGTGTGTAAACATGCAGTGTATAATTTGGTCTTTAGTGTCAAGTAGAGAGAGAGAGAGGAAGAGAGAGGGGGAGGGAGAGAGAGAGAGAGAGGGGGAGAGAGATGTAAAGAGTGATTTGGCAAAAACAGTGGTAACTTCTCACACACAGTCTCCTCACACACACTCCTCCGCTGACATCAGCAATGGGTTGATGTACTCAAAACCTTCAAACTCTGATTGGTCGATCTTCTTCACCACATCACTGCAACAGAAACACACACACACCAGAAGACATGGTAAACATGGTGCTGTAGCAATAAAGATGATGTCACGCTACACCACTGCTGATCCAGAACTGGGAGCGGAGCAACATATCAGTGTAATCATATTTCACATCTTCTTCAGGAAAAAACAAAACAAAAACAACAACAGGAAGCACTTAGGACCCTGTAATGAGGGATACACTCAGACACACACGCCCAATCAGACACTCACTCATCGTCGGGGGTGAGCTGGATCGGCTCGTTGGTGAACTGTGCGTCAAAGTTATCAAGTCCAAATTCACCAGAGATGTTCGGCTTGAAGGGAGGAACCACCTGCCTCTGTTCCATCTGTAACACACACACACACACACACACACACACACGAGCAGTCATCAGTTTTACACAATGATTCAATAGTCTGCAGTCTAAACAAATGTATCATACAGACAGACAAACGGGTCGAGACAGGCAGACAGACGGAGACAGGGATACGAGACAGACAGGTTCAGACAGGAGCAGAGTCACGACCAGGATCGAGACTGGTAGGCAGACAGACAGACACAGGGACTGAGACAAGGAGACAGAGAGCAGTAGAGATAAACACCACCCTGGAACAGTGACAGTCAGACACCGCACCACAGGAAGAACAAAACAGAGTGACTCACCAGTTCCCAGTCCACATTTCGGAAGAACGGATGAGCCGTAATATCAGCGAAACCTGTCTGAGGATGACAACCCAGACGCTCCTTAGGGTCCTGAGACACAGACAGTTATTATTCATTAGTTTATAGAGTTTATGAAATGATGGTGGTGCTGTAACAGTGTTTACACTTACACACACACACACACACACACACACACACACACACACACACACTTCCCCCCTCAGGGTTACCCCTGAATAAAATACCAGATTGTCTGTAAAACAACATGGCCGCCGACTCACAGGAAATCTTGGCATGTGATTAAAAACAGAGCTTGGATTTGTTCATCACTAGGTGATGCTGGAGGCGGATAAACAGAACCACTTCTCCGGTGGACTTACGCCAGCCAATCAGTAGCCATGAAGCATTTAGCAGGATTAGCATAGAACAAAAATATTATCGGTATTACTGAGAAATGAGAGAGAGAGAGAGAGTGTGTGTGTGTGTGTGTGTGTGTGTGTGTGCGCATACCTTGTTAAGAAATCCCTTTAGTACACTGGCCGCCTTCACCGATAAAGACCTGGGGATCCTGATCTGCTTCTCCAAGATCACTGCCCCACACACACACACACACACACCATCAGTTCGCTTCCTTTAATTAATCTGTCTGTTTGATGGTGTACTTCTGAGTCTGAGTGTGTGTGTGTGTGTGTGTTACCCTGGAATAAATAATCCTCTGTGTTCTGGTCTGGATTATCGGAGCTACCCACGATGTCAAACGGAGACCTGCCTGCCATCATCTCAAACATCAGCACACCCAACGCCCACCAGTCCACACTGAACCCTACACACACACACACACAAGGCAATAGGTGTGTGTTGTGAGCAAATACTTATAAACACCTTGTATGAAAAGAGAGAGAGAGAGAGAGAGAGAGAGAGAGAAAAAGAGAGTGTACCATAGTCCTCTCCTCTCAGGATCTCTGGAGCAATATAGTTTGGGGTCCCACAGAATGTGCTAGTAGTGTCTCCAGGCCTTAGTCCCTCCTAACACACACACACACACACACACTATTAAGACACCCTAAAGATGTTCAGTTAAAAATATTCATCTTTATTCGTGTACCTCTCTTACACACACACACACACACACACACACACACACACACACACCTTGCACATGCCGTAGTCAGTGAGTTTAATGTGTCCCTCAGAGTCCAGAAGGACGTTGTCCAGTTTCAAGTCTCTGTAGATGATGCCTCGCTCGTGCAGGTAGTTCAGAGCCAGACTGATCTCAGCTGAGTAGAACCTGACACACACACACACACACACACACACACACACACACACACACCCAAGCTTATCTACATGCTGAGAGAGGTTTGTGGTGTGCAAGATGATTTACTTCCTGTGTATTGTACGAGAAGCAAAGTCCACGATCTAAAATGCGATTCATTTATTAATTCATGATTTTTCACTTCCTACTTCCTGTTCATGCCCCAACATCCTGCTAACACACACTCTCAGTATTATAACAACCCTGTATCCTCTGTGTGTGTGTATGGGTGGCTAACCTGCACACAAGTGCCCAGGTAACACACCTGATCCAGGTGAGTTAGTAGTGTGCATCTGTTCTCTACCTGGCATGTTCCTCTGGAAGCTTCCTCTGTCGCTGCATATGGAACATCAGGTCTCCTCCATTCACATACTCAATCACAAAGAAGAGTCTGCACACACACACACACACACACACACACACACACACACCTTAATCACCTGCGGGTGTGTCCCAAATTCCACACACTATGTATATATGGGTCACATAATCACAATTCACTGTGGGAAAGTGTGTAAATGTGTGTACGGATAAGTGTGTGTGTGTGTGTGTGTGTGTGAGAGACCTGCTCTCAGTCTGGAAACAGGAGTGTAGGCCCACTAGAAACGGGTGATTTGAGGCCTGTTCAAACACGTGCTTTTCCGTCTGCACCCAGTCTATATCCTGTACACACACACACACACACACACTATATTAATAAACAATGTTTGGATGTTTAAGATCTCAGTCGCTAACAGGGTGTTAATTACCTCATCATCATTAACAAGCTCCTTCTTAACGACCTTCATGGCGTAGATGCGTTCGGTCTTTTTGAGGCGCACAAGCAGCACTTTAGCGTAGCTCCCTCTGCCAATCACCCTGAGCAGGTCGAAATCAGGCAGACCCAGACTGGAGGGGGCTTTACCTGGGTCCCTACTGCTCACCGCCTACACACACACACACACACACACACACACACACACACACACACACACACACACACACTTCCGTATTACTGTGGTTGTGAGGGTTCTCATTAACTGCACTGACATTAATATGTAATTATATTTCCTAACATTATCAACATTTCTTAAATTCTTACACACACACACACACACAGTTATCTGACCTCATGCTCCTCTCCCATGTGGTTGATGCTCTCACTGGAGTTCTTATGAGGGAGAACTGGACAGAGAAAGTGAACGTTATATTAATACAACACACACACACACACACACACACACACACACACACACTCCACCTGCACCCACACTCCACCAGTCAGTCACAGTAACCCAGTGGACCAGATTAGAAGGCTGTGTCTCAAAAAAAGGTGTTAATTACCTGGCTCTGGGTGTTCCGATGGGTGTGGAATCTGATCCACTCGCTCCAACAAAGGCTCCTGCTCAACACACACACACACTAATTAACCCTTATTGAATATGGCTTTTATATTAGTGTTTATGAATGTGGTGTCTCTGTCAGTGTAATATGATCATTACCACATGGCCTGTACGTTCATAACTAATCTACATCAGCGTAATTAACACCATAATCAACACCGTACACACTCCTGTGTTCAATCACAGATGCATGAACCCGGTGTATTGAACCCGGTGTAATTCACACAGTACCTGTATCTGTCTGCCGCACTCCACTGTGACCAGTTTGTGACACTTCTTGTGGACGAGCAGTTTGCAGGTGATGCACTTGTAGCCCTGGCGACCGAGACCCCATATCCGATCAGCGCAGATGGCACAGTGAGCACGCTGCACACACACACACACACAGTTAACATGCTAAAGGTCACAAAAGGTCAAAGTTCATTTATTTATTATTATTATTAGTGACGATCAGTACCCTGTTGAAGCGTTTGGCCTGGAAGCCGTGTCCATTAGCATAGTAGAGTTTCCTCCAGCGTCGAGCTCCACGTCGATAGATTGACTCTATACACACACACACACACACACACACTGCATCTTTCTCTGAGGTTTAAGTTAGACTAAGAACACACACCTCTTATATTTAGGACACGCCCCCAAATCCAACATCAGCACTGAGTTAAATATATAAATGGAGATCTAAATAAAGATGTGTGTGTGTGTGTGTGTGTGTGTGTACACTCACTGTCTTCTCCTGGACACGGCATGCCGGGTTTCTCTGGGACACACGGAAATACTACAACACACAGAGTGAGATGTACATCATCATACACACACCACAAGTCTTTTTCAGGTCACTCTGAAGAAGTGTATCATCATGTAGAGATTTTTATTGTCCAGCAGATGTCAGTGTTGAGTTCGGTGTGGAGTCCACACTGTAGTGAAGTGCTGAATCATTTTCACCTGGCAGGATTAAATCTGTTCATTACATTCATCAGTCATCATCTGAGTAATCTTCTGAACTCTGATTGGTTAATGGACTTTTCTGAGTAAATACAGTGATTGGTTGATACCTGGAAGCAGCTTTTCACCGTTTTAACTCCACCCAGTAAGTTTTCAGTTTTTGGTGTGGTTAATCTGTCGGTTTGTAGGAACGCACCAAATCTACACACCTGATTTCCATGACATTTGGTGGAAGGGTGTAACACGGACGGAAGAGGAACCAGTCAAATTTTGGAGCAGATGCATGAAGGTACGTATTTTCAATTTCGGCATACATCTTAAAATCCAGATGTGATCAAAACGTTCAACAACTGTATGGCATGTGGCACGCTCGAGCACGTGCCAACAAGTGTTTCTATGACAACCGTCACACACTCATTAGTGCTTTTATTGTGGTTAGTGATGTGTGTGTGTGTGTAAGGGTGACTGCTGTGTGTTTACAGTGAAACTCTCAGAACGCTGTTTGTTTGTTGGTTTTTATGTGTAAATATACACAGAGGCACTCTGAGAGTAACAGATGAACAATAAGTAAATAATTCTGTTTCTCCACAGACTCAGAGTCACACAGTACCTTCCGCTCCGCCACTCCGGGTCTCTACCTGCCACCGTCCCATCTCCGAGTTATTTCAAGTGTATGATGTGAATGACTCCAAGGTATCCTGTAACATGCTTCACAGCATACCGTTGGCATAGCAACCGAGCCAGACATTTCTGATCTCAGTACCGGGTCTGAGCCGGACATTTCTGATCTCAGTACCGGGTCTGAGCCGGACATTTCTGATCTCAGTACCGGGTCTGAGCCGGACATTTCTGATCTCAGTACCGGGTCTGAGCCGAACATTTCTGATCTCAGTACCGGGTCTGAACCGCACATTTCTGTGTAGAGAAAGAGTTAATCTGAACCACCACGTGAGCGAATCTGAGTCAGAGGCAGAACTCACCGTGGATGATGAGCTCAGAGTCTTTATTCAGCTCGTAGAGACGGAGAGCTTCTTCCAGCTCCAACTGAGACGACACGGTGCAGGGGTCTCCTACACACACACACACACACACACACCAGTCCACATGTTTAATTACACCCGCACAAAAATCTAATTTAATACAAAACCAAACATGTACATGAGATTAGCAGGATGTGTGTGTGTGTGTGTGTGTGTGTGTATAAAAGAGAGACAGGGAGAGAGACCGACCTTCCTCATCGATCCACTTCATGGTGAAAAGTTGGTCGTTGTCCAGAGAGCACATGTCCCTCACCTCGTTGCACAGACCCTCGTACGAGATAGACGGCTCAAAGTGTGTGATCATGATGTCCCTGAAAGGGGGGTCATATACAGAATATATATATATATATATATATATATATATATAAACACATACACACACACACATATATAAACTGATCAAACAATATTAGAAATCGTTCAGTTCTGTTTCCAGTCTCTGCCACAGCTGAGCAAGATCATGTACGAAGGAACTGAAGAAGACGAAGGAAAGGAAGACAGAGACCTAGAAGAGGAAAGGGGATAGAGGATAGAGAGAAAACACAAAGAGGGGGACAGAGAAGACAGAGCCGAAGAAGAATAGACAGAAGACAGATAATAAAAGAGAAGAAGAAGGAGATAGAGGATGTGGTGAAGGATATTGCCCCAGTGGTGCTTCAGTACAGTTTCTTTATTTATCAATAGAGGAAAAAGAAGAGCAAAAAAGGAGAGTTCCCTCCTGGAAGGCGATTCTTTAATCCACTGGTACTGTCCTGTAAGTGTTCCGCGCACTTACGTTGGAGGAAGGGAAAGCCAGGAGATACCCCGAGAACCAGGGAAGTGAAAACGTTGGATCATGTTGAAATTGACTGCGCGTTAAGTGCTGGATCAAATTATCCGTTGTGAGGTGTACATGACCTACCGGATGTTTCCACGGTGATAAAAATGTACATGGACCAGCGACTGCCACGTACGCATCGCAGTTACTGATGCTACACTTGACAGCTTCAATGTATGCAACACAAATGCTAACGTTTCTCAGTCAAGCGCTTATTCGCCTTCGAATGTATTCGCGGTAATCCCAGCTACGGATCTGACGCGTCACCCGACTTTAAGACCACAGCACAACCATTCATTCTTACAAGCGTCTCTGAAGATGAAGTAAAAGCCTCGTCAGATCTGGTGGCGAAAAGGTCCGCTTCTCTATGTGCAGGTTCTACTGTGCTGTGGAGGTTCTCTGCATCTGCAAAGCGCCTCACCACAGCTGGAGCAGATGTTAGAGTTCCGCATTAGGAGCAGCTGTGCCTTTACTTTATTCATACCAACTCCTAACTCTTCCTTTTCGTTTCTTCTCTTTCAGCACCTCCTTTAATCCAACAGGGCTTCATCTGATGCTTCTGTTTCTAGACGATGGAGATCTCTCTGGAACCAACCCCCTGAACCATGTGACACACCTCACGCCGTCTGTCCTGCATCTCCACACACCCACTAATCCACTCCTCACACTACACCGATGTTTCGGGAACACCGGGCTGCCGGAGGGACGATTTAATATAATGAATACATCGGAACTTTTTAATGAAACATGAATAAATAAATTCTATCCTTTGATTTCTGAATGAACTGGTAACTCTCTCCCCTGCAGTCTCCTCTGTGTTTACTGTGATTTTCACTTCCTCTCAGACTGATTACACCCCCCCCCCCATTACTAAATAACTTTACAACTTAACTTTATAACTTAACTAACTTCCACAGTTACACACAGCGTCTAAAACCTTCATATAGAAATCTAATGAAACAGAGAGACAGAGAGGGGGTGTGTGTGTGTGAGAGAGAGAGAGAGAGAGAGAGGAATGAGAACAACTTTCTCACATTACAGGTTTATCAGGTCCTGAGTGACGACATTCTACACACAGTGACTATAATACACAACTATTTCCGTCTTACAAAACGGAGAGAGACACCGATACTGAGAATGTACACGTGTGTGTGTGTGTGTGTGTGTGTGTGTGTGAGAGAGACAATAAATAATCTGTAATGAGGGTTATGTACACATTCTTCTTCCTGTCATCTCCAGAGACCAACATGAACACATTACTCTCTCTCTCTCTCTCTCTCTTCAGTACTGAGTGATAAACACTTGGATGTCAATAATAAAACACGTTCATTTGTAAATACAGAATCTATTTGTATACTATTTATTTATATTTTGTAAAAGTTAAAGACAAACTCTGCCAGAACAGAACACAGATAGATAGATAGATAGATAGATAGACAGACAGATAGAAAGAAAACAGTAACACAAAGTGGGGAAAAAATATGAATATGCAACTTAATAATAATTAAACAAGTTAACTTTAATCTATATCATTGCTGACAACATTCATTAACTATGAATCAATTTTTTAGAATAAATATTTTAAGAACTAAAAGTGGAACAATCCAAACACATCATGCTAATGTAGTTTAGCCTCAGAGCTAACTGACAGATTTTACTCTAAACATGAAGTGAATGTGTGTGTGTGTGTGTGTGTGAATACATGTTTAATCAGTGATAAGAGTGTGAAGGATGAAATTAAAGTAAAAATAAGAAACAGTTCGCTCCCTCACACTTACCCGCGGTAGTAGGCCTTGACCCGGACCTGGTGCGGATTGTCCCCCGGGTGGCTCGCGCTGCTGTCCCGCACAGTCGGCATCCTCAGCGCCGGGAGTCAGCGACTGCTAAGCTAAGCTAACCGTGCTAACTACCAGTCCACTGAGAGACAACCGACACAAACAACCAAGAAAACAGAATAAATTTGATATTCAGTGTTTAGGATTAAAATAACAGTTTTAAATCCTCCTGAATAAACAGTTTAAATCCTGTAAAAGTCTGAGGAGGAGCGCCGGAACTCTCCTCACAGGAACAACTCAAGAGCTCAAACTTCTCCAGCTGGAGGCAGAATTCCAAATAGCGCTCCACTTCCTGTATACGCGAACTTCTGGACGCAGTGCCCACACTTCCTCCTAGTGCACTACGCACTGGGAAGGAATACAATTGGACTTCAACCAATGAGGAAGCAGCAGGACTGAACCAAATGTGGAATGCGCAGGGAGGTGGCGTAGATAAAAGAAAAGAATAAAAATAAAAGTAACCGACGTGCAGTTTCTGGATATGATATTATTAGTTACGAATTCGTGTTTTTTCATAAACATCCAATGATTTAATGTGTTTTAATTTGTTTTGTTTTTAAGTTTAATTGACAGACGCATGGATCCGGATTCAGATCATACCACATATGCTGTAGAGGGGGGATGAGGATGAGGATGAGGTTTAGTTGAATTAAAAGACTGTAAAGGCTGAATGTGATACTCATCTTTTACAAAACATGTGATAAAACAGCCATCCATTATCTATTCTTCTAATCTGTAAATGCTGCAGGGGCTCAAACCCAGGACCTTCTTGCTGTGAGGCGGATGTGCTAACCACCACGCCGCAGTGCCGCCCTGTCATGGAAATCATATTTTCTAAATAAATTAAAAAATGCATAGACAAACGAGTGAATTGCTCATAAAGGTTTATTTATTTCCCAGTGCTGTGCACTCTCACAGGTAAACCCTCATAATAACCAAAGTCTACGTCCTCGAGATACACAGATCAGTTCCATTACAGATTTTGTATAAAAAAACAAACAAACAAACAAACAAATCATTGGCTCATTATTAAGAATCTAATAAAGTTTGTCTATCATCTTAAACTTCATGCATCATATTAAGAATTTAGATGTAAAAACTAAATCCATCTGGCATCTTTTATTTAAAATGAGTTTAAAAGGTACATTATCGAGAATCCCATGCCGGAATATTTGAACATTGTGAGATCATATGATTTTTTTGGAAGTGTGATATTACAGCAGGCCCAGCAGGGGGCACTCTGTACTTTCTGTATTTTTTTCCCCCAGTTTTGCGGAGGTTTGCGTTCTCTGAGTGCTCTTTTTAAAATATATTTTACATCATAGTTCCAGTTCTGTAATCAGGTCTATAAGTAATATTAGTAAAATCCAGATGTAAGAGTTAGCACGAGTTAAATCGCTGGGATAATTATAAATGGTGATTATTTCCACACTTTACCACTAGAGGCCACTAAATCCTCAAAAGAGTGAATCCCTAACAGACATGAAAATGTGATCACAGCTCATCTCTCTCTCTCTCTCTCTCTCTCTCTCTCTCTCTCTCTCTCTCTCTCTCTCTCTCTCTGTGTGTGTTTCTAATTCCACCCTGATGAAGTTTACATGGTAAAGAGGAGATGGCCACTGAAGGTGTTGCGTCTCCATTTGTCTGTGTACACTTTCCGGTTCTCCAGGAGTTCCAGGTGGACCTGGTCTTCTTTCTCCAGCAGCAGTGAGACCGAATTACCTGCTGTGTCCTCAGTGTCGGCTCCAGGCTGGTTATCGGAGGCTGAAACAATATGTTCTCCGTTCTTCACCAGAGACAGGCCGGTTGCGTGCTTGTTCGGGTTGAAGAGGACGAAAGTGAAGAAGTACACTCCTTTTACAGGTGCAGTGAAGATACCTGGAGAGATGATTCACACAGTTATTTTAAATGAAGGTTCATCCTGACGGTTACTGCGGCCTCCACATATGCAGTTAATGAATTACATTTTGGACCAGATCTGATCCATGGGGTCAGCAAAATGTTTTATTTTATTCTAACACTGCAAGACACTGCACTTGGCATTCATAGTACAATCCAGTAGATATCTGTATCGTTCAATACTCACAAAACATAACTGATCTAGAAACACAATGAATCCATTCACATCGAATACTCATGTATCTGAGCGTAGGGAACAGTACAGTACACCTCTACTGGAATACCATACCAGTGTGTTGTTACCTGATTTGGGGTCGTATGCGTTTCCGATGTTGGTCAAAACGTTCTCGTACACTAAAGTCTGACGCTTTGAGTACGGTCCGATGTTTCTAAACCCATTTGTAAGGGTAGACAGCGTGGCGGTGAACGCCACTTTGGTGGAGATGTCTAAGGACAGAGACAGTGTTCGTTTCAGTTCCATGATCCTCCAAGTCAAAGACAAACTGAAGTTTAGTGGCATTTCCATCATGTACACATATACAGGGACATGAACCGGTGAAGTTTAGAGTACAGTGTGCATATCGTGACAGATTAAACAGGACGTTACATACAGAGAACAGTGGAAACAGAGATTTTTTAATAGTAGCCATGTTTATTTGGTCATTTTATTCCTTTCCACCTTTAAAGGCCTGTTAGATAATAAGGACGTCTCCTGCACCCAGCCGTCTTTAAGTCATTCCCCTGGATTTTACAGTATTATGATTGAGATCTAAGCTCTGACTGGCTCTTTCCAGAATGTGTGTACTGGGTCGTTATCATACTGAGGGCCGGTTTTTGTTCATCTGTACCTCTAAAGCGTAACGCCGCCACCACCATGCTTCACTGGGAGTATTCAACAGTACTGTGCTATAGCTCACACAAACACACACACACACACACACACACCCATGTCTCCCTTGTCCTCTTTAGGTCCAGGAAGTCCATCTCTGCCATCTCTTTCTGGAAGGCCGTTGTGTCCAGAAGAACCCGGGACTCCAGCCACTGCAGGACAGCTGACCGTCTCAGACCCAGAACTTAGATGGAGTCCAAAGCGTTGCAATAGCAGAACTGAGAACCACAGAGCACTCAAGAGCGCCATCTTCAGACCACTAACACAAACAACCGAGCCAATAAACAAACAAACAAACAGACACCATGTGATGTTAACATGCAGTACTGGGCTGTAACGAATGGACGATTTAGATCGAAGTGTCAGGGACTGAAATAAATTCAGAATAATAATCAGAAATTGATGATTAATAAAAAAACATGAACAAATAGTGTAGAAAAAATCATTCATATTTGTGAGAGTAAATAACTGATTAGTCCTGCAGGGTGCCACTTCAGATCGTCCTAAAATACCGGGGTTTGACCTTTCAACTCACTCCAGCTCTAACACTCTCACCTGAAAGTTCGTATATGGTTTCCTATTAGTGTTTCCATAGTAACGGAATCTCTATCTGCACTCATTTCAAAGATATAAGCACTCTATCTTCAAATCTTTGTGACCTTGCTGTGACCTTCACCTTTGACCTTAACGTACCAGAATTAAAAAATCTCTGGGCCTCAGGTACGGTGGTGTCTCCACCAAGTTTGGTGGAAAAATCGTGCGTGGGTGTGGTCAGGACTTTTTTTTACAGACAAACAAACGGATTCCCAGAAAAGCCAGTGATTATAAAACCTCCAGAAGATGAAGTTAATGAGAACATTGATAAGGAATGATGGAAAACATCCCAGATAATATCTCACGAGGGTTCCCCACCCAGATAAAAAAAAAATCCTATAAGGCCGGATAAAAAAAATTCCCTTTTTCTCATCAGAACTTTTAGAAAAGCTACATGCGGCATGCATTTTTTTAAATAGAGAAATGAGGTGACTGTCGAAGCCCAAAAGCTTTTAAAGCTAAATGGAGGTGAAGTGACTGAAGCTGTACAATCCACCCGAGATGAGAAGCCTTTTACATGAACATCAAACCTGGATTAAACTCTGAACAACCGTCTACAGCACAGCAGCCCTGCAGCATCTAACACAGAATCATGTTCTGGGAGGCGTTTTCCGAAGTTTTGAGCGTGGTTTTTCAGAAAAAAATACAATATACATATATATGTGACACCAATTTCCAGGTACAGGCGCTGAAGAGAAATCGGGATTATTTTTATCCAGAGTAAATGTATAAAGAGTGACGTATAAATTTGGTTGCATGAGAAAGTGAATTTATTTTAAGAGACAGAGAGAGGGGGGGCAGGTTCTGATGGTGATTGGAGTGCTCATGTAGAAACATCTGTAACGGGTTCTGAGTGTTACACAATACAACACAGCACAATATCTGTGCCACGCCCTAAAACTCCCAGTAGAAATACATTCACCTCGTTTCTGAGAGCGAGGGATAATAAAAATATCACCCGCATTTAAAAAAGAAAAAGAATTGAGGAATAAAACCAGAAGAATTGATAATAAAGTTACTCTGAAAGTATAAAGCAGATTATAAACTCAGCACACAATATAAATACACTGATTTATAAATAAATATAAATACACTGATTTTATAAATAAATATAAATACACCAATTTTATAAATAAATATAAATACACTGATTTATAAATAAATATAAATACACTGATTTATAAATAAATATAAATACAC
>JBCNYH010000011.1:24658565-24669651 GCA_039654325.1 Tandanus tandanus | reverse complement strand
CCCGACAACATAGCTCCCAGGATCATTAGGACACGCAAACCCCTCCACCACGATAAGGTGGCGATTCGAGGAGGGGTGCTGCTAAACAGAGAGCTGCTAAACTGATTTTCATTGTTCATGCAACAGTTGACATAAAGTTCTCTTTATCTCTTATCTTATCTTGACTGGAACATTTTAATAATGAGATCTGTTTGATGATATGTAAACTCTTTGGGTTTTACTGTAAGAAGTAAGTATGTGAATGTTAGGAGAATCTCCCTAAAACAGATGAACTTTATTTGGTGTTGATCAGAGTCACTTTACTTAATGGTAGGTGTATACTGACTACTATTCGAACCCAGCCTCACTTAAGCAGCCACGTTATTTTCATTATTTTCATGTTTTTATTATTTTAATACTGATAAGGTAAAAGCGTCTAACCATCGAGTTGCTTTTGGAACTTTGTTCTGTCCCGTTTGTATTTCTGTTGTTTTAATGTGTTTTCTTTTGTCTATGTAGGTGGTGACTGTTTTGTTTTTCTTTCATCTGTAGGCCCAGCCCTCTGCACTGAATCCTGTTTCTGCTTCACTGAAGGATGAACTTGAACTTGGCACAGCCTCCTACTCTTTTTGTCTTTTACAAAAGAGTAAACGATCATTCCGTTCTATATGTCACTAAGTTTGATTTCCTGTATCACTCAGTGTTCCAAACACACACACACACACACACACACACACCATTTTTTAGTTAAAATAGTGTTGACAGATTTTCCACTGAGCATGTTGTAACGTGTCTCTTCATATACATTCACTAACCACACCCGTTTTCCCCAGAACAGTGATTTTCTATTTGCTGCATGCTGATTGGTCAGCTGTGTCTCTACTTCCTGTGGGATTGCATGTATATCTTAGATGAGAATAAGAAAAAACATGTAAAGAACTGCTGACGTGAGCTCGGTGCACTCTGAACAGAGTTAAGTGCTCTTATTTAAAATTAAATATATATATTATAAATCTGCTGATGCTAAACCTCACTGCATCATAAAGAGTTTCAGATCCAGATGCTTTATTTGCACAAACTGTGTTCAGGAGTGTAGGGCTGTGGGTGGGGGGAAAGAGAACAGAAAGTTTCTGTACCAGTTGAGTAGAAACTTGTGCACCAGAAAGGACTACTTTCATTTTTTCAGCAACTCTTCTGTGAGGTAATCTGATTATAAAGTCAGTTTTTCTTTTTTTTCATATATTACAGAATATACTGTGCCGTTACACACCATCCTGACCTGCCTGGCTAAACCTGTTCTACAATATTCTCCATTTAGGCCAACACGTTGGTTTGTTATTTATTTATTTTAATAGAGAAATGAGGTGACTGTTGAGGCCTGAAAGCTTTTAAAGCTAAATGCAGGTAAAGTGACTGAAGCTATACAACACACCCAAGATAAGCAGTCTTTTACATGAACATCTCTCATGTATTAAACTCTGAAACTCAGAACAACTGTTTATAGAACAGCAGCTTTACAGGACAAAAA
The DNA here is from genome assembly GCA_039654325.1 of Tandanus tandanus. Classification (NCBI taxonomy): domain Eukaryota; kingdom Metazoa; phylum Chordata; class Actinopteri; order Siluriformes; family Plotosidae; genus Tandanus; species Tandanus tandanus. The sequence continues at coordinate 24,668,144 of JBCNYH010000011.1, read as the reverse complement.
TCCCACCAATAAACCAACCTTAGAATCACAGTCACAGCATCTAACACGGAATCGTGTTCTGTGTCGTTTTTTTACCTTGTCTGAGGTGTTTTCTGAAGTTTTAAGCATGGCTTTCGGGAAAAAATAATAATTACAGGGTTTGCATTTTAGGGTGCAGGTGCTAACGAGGAACCGGGAATTATTTTTTCCAGCCTTAGTGGAATAATACAAAGTGAATTAAGAGTTATTCTCACAAAGGGATTCATTCTACTTAAATCACAGCTAATTTCAACACGTGCAATAGCTTATTTATTCATAATTAACATGTTTTGTATTCATTTAAAAGAATAATTTGGTGTATAATTATGTAAGGGTTTAAAGTAATTAAGTTTAAGGAAAGAAACAAGACAACCTGTTAGCCTGTTCATTTTGATATTTGGAGGTTTCTGGTTTTTAGCTCTCACCTCTTGGGAGCTATAGGAACGGGTTCGTGTATATGTGCACACTGCACTCAGCTCATTCCTTTGGTCTATCTGAGATGAACTTGGGCACAGAGTGCTTAGTAGCATTTCTGCATAGAATTGATGTACAACTTCCTTCCAACACAATACATTTTTAAGTTATATTTCTGAATGCAGCACTGGACTTTATTAAGAGACAACCTTTTTCTGAAGTACTCACAAGCCCAGGCTTTATTTGTCAAAGAAGGTTTCACAGGCGCTATCACCTACAGGCTCGATGATCACACACACCCAACAGTGGGTTTTGACCTTGCCCTTTATGCAATGAGATGTGACTGAATTCTGTGGATCTTTTTACGTTATGTCCTGTAAATGCTGAAAGATGTAAATCCTCTACAATTTCTAACTAAGAAAGATTTTTTTTTTAAATTTGGATAATGATTTTATCATGAATTTTTTTAGACAAACAGGTGAGCCATGACCCATCCTTGCTTACAGAGACTGAGCCTTTGGTAGATGTTACTTTTATCCCCAATTTTAATTTTTCACTCTCTACCAAGTACTTTGGGACTGTTGGGTAAATATTCTATATCTTATTTTAACTCTGATACAACTTTTTTGTTGAGTGTTGAGTGTGTTGCAGCCATCAAAATATTTCCAAAATGCAATTAAGTTGGTCAGTCCAAATATTGAAAATCTATTCTTTGGACGTTTGTCAGGTAAATAAAGGCTCATTTTAATTAATAAATCACAGATTTTGTTTTGCAGTTTTGGAGAAAAAGAAGTCCACTTTTTGTAAATACAGTTTGTATGTTCCCAACTGCCGCCTTCAGTCCGGTTATCAAAGTTACAGGCCAACAGTTGTTACCTTGTTTCCTACCTTCAAAATTCCTTACTTTTCTTTTATTTCTTTTTTTGGAAATTGGCCAGTACTTTCTTTCCAATCAGTAATCATTTACAAACTTATTACTAAACTGGTGTAAAATTGAAATAAATAAATCAAATGATATCAACTATGATTCCTATAAAAATCTCAGTTTTAAACAGATATAAACAGTAGGAGCTTGATTCCCTTTTTAAGATCATTCACCCGAAAAGATTTACAGGTTGTTTGATCATATCCACTAACCATCCTTTGTCTATTTTATTCCCTTAGTTCAGTTCATTCCTTTAGTTACAAAAAGCACCGTCTGTTTCTGAGTGAAGGCATCAACATCTGTCCTCCATGTCTGCTTCAACTAGAACTTCACGTACCAAGTTTTCTACGGTCCGTTCTACTGCTGGCGACACAGTGACCCTACACTGTGATCTCTCTCCTGCAATCGATCAAGTTACCAGAGAGATCAAGTGGTTTAAATGGACAGAATGTATTCAACAGCAGGTCTATGAGTACAACAGGATAAGATTTTGCAGAAAGGATTCTCTGACACTGAGAGACGTTAAAGTCACAGACTCGGGACAGTACAGGTGTGAAGGTCATGGAGAGAGAAAAGAAGAACTTGCGGTTGTTTATCTGCATGTTGCGGGTAAGTATTGGGCATCTACAAAGAAATGCCGCACAATTAGTTAACAAACAATTTCCTTTTGTAAATATGATCTTTAACTGCATATTACTCTGCATTCCTCCTCTCAGGGTTTAAACTGGTCACCAACTCCAATGTTTTTAATCTGGCTTTCTTTCCTAATGAGGATGTTACTCTCCCCTGTCACCTCTCTCCTAAAATGAGTGCTGTTGCCATGGAGATCACTTGGTTTAAAGGGACAGACTGTATTTGTCTGTATCAGAATGGGCAGGTGAAAGAGGGGACGGATTACGAGGGCAGAGTGAGTCTGTTTACTGACGGGCTGGAGAAAGGAAACGTGTCTTTGATGCTGAAGAATGTACAGAAATCTGATCGTGGAAGGTACAAGTGTAAAGTTGCCCATGGAAGAGACAAGGTGGAAAATGAACGTTGTCTGGATGTGTCAGGTAATTTTCCCAGATAGATCATTATAAACACTGATTTAATTATAATAATTGTTTATTAACAATCTCTGAAATCTTTTATAATTAGCAATCATTAAAACATGGCAGCATGAATTAAGAATTTCTTAAAATTAAGAATAATAATGCATTTTTCCCCCCGTCATGCCTCTTAGATTCTGGCTTCAGGGGCTATACTCTTATTGAGTGGCTGTTTGCCATGAAATACGGGAGGCCGTACACCTCCAATTATGTCCTGGAGCTTCTCATTTTGCCATAAAGAGCGGCTGAAATCAGTCAGCACTCAAAGCTGTCGTGGCAGTGAGGGTGTGATTGAGCATCTGTTGTAGAAAGAGAGATGTCAGGTAGAACCAGCAAGTAACATGATGATAAATTTCACCCGTGTCTAATTACAGGCAGTTATTTATATGTGTTTCTGTGTGTGTACAGGAGGCTGGTAATGAGACAGAAGTCACTAGTGTGTGGTTTAGTGCTTTTTAGTTCCCAGAGTGGGACAGTAAAGAAGGCTGATGTCAGGGTTGTAAATGGATAAGCAGAGTGAACTGTCTGTCTGTCTTCATGTCCTCAGTATTCCAAATCTGGGAAATGTCACAGCCATATTCCACAAAGGTTTAAATAGGCTAGCTAGTTTTCACTGAGCTAGCCTGTTGGGATAAATTCTCATGGAATGAGAAAGGAGATAAAAATAGGTGAGGTGGTTTTAATGCAGGGATTCCAGTGATGTTATTTCTGATTGCATGATGTGTGGACCTTGCCAAGCCCAGCCGTTCACCAAAGGGTGTGGTCCCTTTTCAGTAACCCCAGTGGTGAGTCTGAGTGAATAAATGAGAATGTCATCTGTATATAAGACAATGATCACAGGCAGATCACAAAAAGATTTCATTAAAATTATTCTGTAAGATGGAAAGACAAGACATGCCATTTGGCAAACTTAGCCATGGCCTGGAGAGGTACTGATGGCTGCTTCCCACACATTGTCAGTTCAGATATGAATTAGCCTTCACCAGCTTGAATCAGCTTGAACACATCCACATCACATGGAATTACTTATACTTGTAGCTTATTGATACTGGTTCCTCTTGCAGGTATGCACTGGAGTGAAAAGAAATGAAAGACAGCAGCAGTAAGAGAGAGTACATGTGTGTGAATGAGAGGGAGAGTGATGGAAGTGAGCAGCTGCAAGGAGTAGAGGTGATAAAGTTAGATGAATGTAAATGCTTGGGGAGGAGTGTGGTAGAGAAGTGAAGGAGAGAGTGCAAGCAGGATGGAATGGGTGGAGAAGAGTGAATGGAGGGATTTGTGATAGAAGGGTATATCTGTAAGATTGAAGGGAACGATTGTGCAGCAAGCTATGATGTACAGTTTGGAGACAGTAGCACTGACAAAAACACAGGAGGTGGAGCTGGATGTGTCAGAGATGAAGATGCTGTGATTTTCTCTGGGAGGGACAAGGATGGACAGAATTAGGAATTAACATGTTAGAGAGACAGCACAGGTAGGAGTGTTTGTCTTTTAACTATATTAAATTTTATTTTATGCAGCGGGGATCTTTACAAATTTACATTTTGATTAGGTTTATCATCATCATCATCATCATCATCTTCTTCTTCTTTCGCTTGGTCTGGGGTCGGATCGCGGGGGCAGCAGCCTAAGCATTGAGGTCCAGATATTCCTCTCCCCGGCCACTTCCTCCAGCTCTTCTGGCGGGACACTGAGGCGTTCCCATACCAGCCGAGAGACATAGTGTTCTGGGTTGACCCCGGGGTCTCTTCGCAGTTGGACATGCCCGAAAAAGCACACCAGGGAGGCATTCAGGAGGGATTCTAATCAGATGCCCGAGCTACCTCACCTGGCTTCTGTCAACACAGAAGAGCAGCTGTTCTACTCTGAAATCTCTGAGGAAGAGCCCCGCCACCCTGCGAGGAAAGCTCATTTCAGCCACTTGTATCCATGATCTTGTTCTTTCGGTCAACACCCAAAGCTCGTAACTATAGGTGAGGGTAGGTACGTAGATTAACTTAACCACTGAGTCACCACAAGTCTCTTTGAATTCCCTCTAGCCAATATCACCATTTTTCCAGTGCTAGTTTGATTATTAAGATCTCCTGATCTCCCACATCATAATTTAATTAAAAAGTCAATGGAATGCAGTTACAGTCTCTCCTGAACTCACTGTGACAGAGAACCTCCAATCCTGGGTCCAAAGCATCCACCTCACAGAGGTTCAGAATAGGGGAGATAGTAAATGCAGTCTCGAGCGTCCAGAACTCTTCAAGGCAATAGATCTAGGAGGGGAACTATCTACCAAGGGAGTTTTCACACGTTGTGGGATTAGTAGCGTATGTACCCCCCTCTGCTAATAGCGAAGTGGCCTGTGATGTCCTGCACTCAACTGTGAGCAGGCTGTAGACACAGCATCCTCAGGCCCTCTTCCTTATCTCTGGGGACTTTAATCATACCTCTTCATCCTCCACTCTGCCAATATTCAGCCAGTACATCACCTGCCACACTAGAGACAATAAAACACTGGACTTATGTTATGCCAACACCAAGGGGGCATATAATTCAACACCCCTCCCCCCCCTGGGGAGATCAGACCACAACCTAGTTCATCTCCTGCCTGTGTATGAACCCCTCATGCACAGGCAACCAGCTGTGACCCGCACAGTTAGAAGATAGTCCAAGGAGACTGCAGAGGCCCTAAGGGACTGTTTTACAATGACTGTGTGGGAGGAACTCTGTGATCCTCACGTGGAGGACATCTACAGTCTCACTGATTGCTTCACAGGCTACATAAACCTCTGTGTGGAGAACACTGTAGCTATCAGGACTCCAACAACAAACCCTGGATTAACCCTGACATAAAGGCCCTCCTTAAGGAGAAAAAGAGAGCTTTTAAGTCAGGAAACAAAGAGGAGCTGAAGGTCGTAGAGAAGGAGATGAGGTGAAGGATCAGAGAGGGGAAGATCCGCTACAGGAAGAAGATGGAGGATCAGCTGCTGCAAAACAACATCAGTGGAGTCTGGAGAGGCCTGAAGACCATCTCTGGACATGGGGAACCGGACTCCCAGACTAGGGGTGACAGAAGTGGGCGAATGATCTAAACCTATTTTTCAACAGGTTTGATCAGTCACCTATCTCTTCCACGGCCCAGTCATCCCTGCTGAAGCTCTCCTCATCTGCAGACCAGCTGTGTGGGATTGTGGAGCATATTGTGGAGTCTTTAACCTGAGCCTGAGGCTAGGGAGAGTTCCATAGCTGTGGAAAACATACTGTGTGGTACCGGTGCCATAAACACCGCACCCAAAGGACCTCAACAGCTACAGGCCAGTGGCACTAACATTGCACCTGATGAAGACACTGGAGCCTTGTCCATCTCCACCCCCTGGTGCGACCATTCATGGATCCACTACAGTTTGCCTACCAGCCTGGCATCGGGGTGGATGACGCTGTCATCTTCCTCCTCCACCGAGCTCTTTCTCACCTGGAGAAGCCTGGAAGCACCGTGAGGATCTCTTTCTTTGATTTCTCCATTGCTTTCAACACCATCCAGCCTCTGCATCTGAGGGACAAGCTGGAGCTCACTGGAATGGATTACCACCTCACATCATGGATTATGGACTACCTCACCAACTGTCCCCAGTATGTGAGGACTAAGGACTGTGTCTCAGACATGGTGGTCTGCAGCACAGGGGCCCCTCAGGGTTTCCTGTTCACTCTGTACACTGCAGACCTCACATACAACACAGCCACCTGCCATCTAGAGAAGTTCTCTGACAACTTCTCTGAAGACTCACCATGGTGACAATGACAGGGAGTACAAAGAACTGATCCAGGACTCTTATAAGTACCTGTGTGTTCACCTGAACAATAAACTGGACTGGACTTATAACACTAATGCACTTTACAAGAAAGGCCAGAGCAGACTCTATCTGCTAAGGAGACTCAAATCCTTTGGAATGCAGGGAGCTCTCCGGAGGACATTCTATGACACGGTGGTGGCATCAGCCACTTAATTTGGAGTGGTCTGCTGGAGCAGCAGCATCTCCACCGCTGACAGGAAGAGACTTCATAAAGTGAAAAGAAAGCCAGTGCTGTGCTGGGCTGGGCTGCCCCCTCTATTCAGTGCAGGTGGTGGGAGAGAGGAGGTTGAGAACAAAGCTCTCATCACTGATGGAGAACGAATCCCACCCCATGCAGGACACCATCGCAAAATAAATAAATAAATAAAATAGCTTAAAAGAACACACCAGGACCAAATGAATATGAAATACACTGTTAGGTACATAAATGTACTTCACTTTAACACCCATTCGAGATCATTTTGAGTCACCAGTTGTTAAAAAAAATTATTTTTAATAACAATAACAGTGCTGGGAATATCACATGATATTGACATGGCATGGCCCATCGCTTATTGTTCAGCTGGCCAATCCTCAAGCTACTGCACTGACGCTGGTGTACTGTTCACCATCCCGAATCCCCTGCAGTCTGCCGAACAAGCTTCGTTCATTAAATGTTTGATAACACAGCCCTGTAGCGTCATAGCCGCCTATGGTTGCCAGGTAGTTATAAAACATGTTATTTATTTATTTTTTTATTTTGATATACTGTATTAATCCTGCAAGGGAAATTATTGCCTCTGCATTTAACCTGTCCAAAGTGAGCACACACATGTAAACAGTGAGCACTTGGGGCAGTGGGCTGCCACACATTGGGGCTCTCGGAGAGCAGTTTGGGGTTAGGTGTCTTGCTCAAGAGCACTTCAGCCATGAGGGTGGGGGAAGGAAAAGTGAGGCTCACTCCCCCTGCCACCACCCATTTTTCCTGCTGGTCCGGGAATTGAACCAATGACCTTTTGGTCCCAAAGCCGCTTCTCTAACCATTAGGCTATGGAATACCATTAGGCAATGGGATAGTGTATTAGGTTCAAGCATCAGGGCCTACCAGTTATGTTCAAAAAAGTGTATATGTCAATCAGATTTGAAGTTAACATTTTTATGGATATACAGCAGTCTAATAACAGACCCACTGGACTTGAGACAGTTAAATGGAGGTTACATGTGAAATATACAGAGAAAAAAAAGCTGGTAAAGTGGGTAAAAGCCCCAATTTTGAAAGTTGTATCTTCCAGCAGTGGTCTGACTGTAATTCCAAGCAATACAGTGAGTGTGTATCGTTCAGGGTTGTTAATGTTTTGATACGTCTCCTGGAGCCTGTCTCATCCATTTAACACTCGGTAAGTAATCTCTCTTTGGTAAGAACAATCTAAGACCCACAGTGATCACATTACTCAAAAATGGCACATGGCTGGGATACACACACCACTTTCACACATGCACGTGATCCGACTTACCTCTCTCCAGTGATCTTTCCAGCTCTTACACGCAGTGCTGGAGTGTTTTTAAACTGAAATTGTGTTGGAACAGCATCTTCCTTGAGTTTAATTTCAGTTTGGACCTTATTAATTCCACAACCCGGTCTTGAACGAATGCATCTTGAGCAAAATGTTCACTGCACACAAGGTGACTTGGCCAGAACTTTTTTTATTCCTTCCTGAATGGTTTGAACAACCAAAATCCATATAATGAGGCATTGCTGGTCCTTTATTATCCAACTCTACTCTGCGTGAATGGATTATAGATGCTATGGGTGATGTAACATCATAGTCACGAACTTTCTCGTAGGATCTCATGCTTTTTGTAGCAGATGAGAGCTGATTAGGGGTCATAAAATCCTGGTTTATTTTCTTGGTAAAAGTAATATGACCAAAAATTGCTTTTCACTGCAATCTTTAACTACTTATGTTTATATAAATCGGAATACTCAGTGAACATTGTGTTCCCCTCTAATTTTGCTCAGTAATCAATAATTGATGGTGACCGTACTTAAATACATACTCTGTGACCTGTTTGTGTATTTCTGATATATCTTTACTTTCTCACAGAATTCAAGCTGGTCCACAGATCGGAAGATGTTGGAAAGCCCTCTCAGTCAGAGATCTATCTTCATTGGGAGGAAGCAGCCGTTGATGATGATACCACTCTGCCCTTTTACATCTCACCTAAAATGAGTGCTGTTGGCATGGAGATCAGATGGTTTAAAGGGAGCGACTGTATTTGTCTGTATCAGAATGGGCAGATGAAAGAGGGGAAGGACTACGAAGGCAGAGTGGGCCTGTTTACCGATGAGCTGGAGGATGGAAACCTGTCTCTGATACTGAGGAATATTCAGGAGTCAGATACACAGAACACATACAAATGTGAAGTCACGAGTGGAGATGAAAATGCGGAAGCATCAGTTTATCTTGGTAGATGGAAAGATAAAGCCTACACATTCTCACTTTCACCAGTTACACTGTATGTGCTTACTGTTAAGAATGAATTCAATCCTCTCACTTATATACAAATATTTAATAGACGTATATATAGTAATGTGATTAACCTCCATAGTTTACAACATCATGGTGCATTTTATTATGATTATAACCAATTACTACAAAACCCATACTTTACTACCAAATGTACTCACGCACATATACCCAGATATAACTTTCTCTAATTTTATTATGGGCAGCATGGTGAGGTAGTGATTAGCACGTCCATCTCTCAACATTTCAGAATCAGAAGAAACATAATTCTACATCCCTGCAGCATTACTGATACGAAAAGATTCACAACCACAAAAAAACTAATAAATTCACCTATATTGGATTTAAACATCATATAGAAAACACTCATTTCTCTCTTTATCTTATTTTTGTATTTCCTGCATCACTCCCCACCCCTCCACCAAGTCTGAGGAAAATCAGATCAGTAGTTTTTGTGTAATCCTGCTAACAGAAAAAAAAAAAAAAAAATCCTTTAATTAATGCTTGTTAAAAATCCTTTAATAAATTCCTAGATCCGAATTGTGATTTGAATCTGCTCCAAAATGTTACGGGCTCTTGCCAGACCCATACGCCATCTCTACACCAAATTTGATATAAACAAACAAACAAGCAAATGAAAATAGTAGTTTTTGCATCATCCTGCGAATAGGCAAATAAACAAATAAATGCTGGTGAAAACCACCAAACACACACACACACACACACACACACACACACACACACACACACACACACACACCCACACCCACACACACACACACACA
>JBCNYH010000011.1:24639047-24649630 GCA_039654325.1 Tandanus tandanus | reverse complement strand
TGTATAGGGGTGTGTACAGGGGTGTGTACAGGGGTGTGTACAGGGGTGTGTATAGGGGTGTGTACAGGGGTGTGTATAGGGGTGTGTACAGGGGTGTGTACAGGGGTGTGTACAGGGGTGTGTACAGGGGTGTGTATAGGGGTGTGTATAGGGGTGTGTACAGGGGTGTGTACAGGGGTGTGTACAGGGGTGTGTTTAGGGGTGTGTATAGGGGTGTGTACAGGGGTGTGTATAGGGGTGTGTATAGGGCATGTACAGGGATGTGTACAGGGGTGTTTACAGGGATGTGTACAGGGGTGTGTACAGGGGTGTGTACAGGGGAGTGTATAGGGGCGTGTACAGGGGTGTGTATAGGGGAGTGTATAGGGGAGTGTACAGGGGAGTGTATAGGGGAGTGTATAGGGGATGTACAGGGGTGTGTACAGGGGTGTGTATAGGGGATGTACAGGGGTGTGTACAGGGGTGTGTACAGGGGTGTGTATAGGGCATGTACAGGGGTGTGTACAGGGATGTGTACAGGGGTGTGTATAGGGGTGTGTACAGGGGTGTGTACAGGGTGTGTACAGAGGAGTGTATAGGGCATGTACAGGGGTGTTTACAGGGGTGTGTACAGGGTGTGTACAGGGGAGTGTATAGGGCATGTACAGGGGTGTGTACAGGGGTGTGTACAGGGTTGGGTACAGGGGTGTGTATAGGGGTGTGTATAGGGCGTGTACAGGGGTGTGTACAGGGCGTGTACAGGGTGTGTACAGGGGAGTGTATAGGGCGTGTACAGGGAGTGTGTATAGGGGTGTGTACAGGGGTGTGTATAGGGCATGTATAAGGGTGTGTACAGGGGTGTGTATAGGGGTGTGTACAGGGGTGTGTATAGGGAGTGTAGAGGAACATGTGTAATGATAATAAACAGAATACAAATGTTGATATGATGACGTTTTTGTGATTCATTTAACATTTGAATTGAGTTGAATTGAGTTGAATTGAGTTGAATGTATGGGAGGAGTCTCCACTGTCAGTGATTTGTAGCAGTCAGAGGTGAACCTTGGTAGTTAGTAGTTCTTTTTGTAGTTGGATAAAAAAGTTCAACATGAAAGTTAATTTTAAAATAATCTTTGTTGTTGCGGTGTGAGAGGAATAAATCAGGTCAGGATGTGGATTTACAGGAAAATAATAAACATCGACGTGGCAGCACAGACTCAGTATTCCACGTATAATTAATATGATTGATTACAGACATTATATTCAGTGATCTGTGACTCACGTCTGTTGCAGGCAGCTCTCCTGGACTTGCTCTGGGTTTCATATTCGTGAATCTGCGCTCGCATCATCTGCACCTCTGTCCTCAAATCATTAATCTCTTTGATAAGGGAGACATTCTCCTACCACACACACACACACACACACACACACACACACACACACACCCACACACACCCACACACACACACACACACAGGGTTTAGAATGAGGATTCAGCAACACTCAGAGAAAAGAACTACTGTACCTGCCCCTTCATATGCATGAGCTCATAGACACCCACGATTGGCTAGCGTCTGTCGGCTGTGAGTGATGAGGAAGAGAGCGTATACCATATATGGATAATAAACACTTGTTCACGTGAAAATAGGGGGTAGATTATATACCGAATAAATTGTAAAACACTCTGTTATTTATCTCCTCTTCAACTTCCATCTGTTCAGTAATCACACCCACACACACACACACACACACACTCTCAAATACACACACACACAAATACACGCACACAAACACACACACAAACACAAAGACACACACACACACACACACACACACACAAACACACACAAATACACAGAAACACACACACACAACCACACACAAACACAAACACACAAACACACACACAAGTAAAATGAATACATAAGTTTATATGATCCCAACCTTCATGAGCTTCATGTTTTTTGCTTCGTGCAGTTTGATCTCCTTCGCCAGTCTCTTTTTGAGAGTCTCCATGTTCCTCTCCATGTGCTCCCTCTGCCTGCTGTACTCTCGCTCGACATCAGCGTCCACACCCGTTATCTCCACCTGTCACAGTCCGCATATACACTCAGGTGTGAACCTACTGGCTTCTGTGTGTGTGTGTGTGTGTGTGTGTGTGTGTGTGTGTGTGTGTGTGTGTGTGTGTGTGTGTCTCACCACATCTGACTGTTGAACGTAACGTTCGTAGATCCCTCGAATGCTCTCCTTCAGCTTCTTCGGCTCCTGAATGAAACCCACACAGTTGTGCAGATCGGTCTTCATCCTGTGCTGTACCGCTTCGACCTCTCTCACCTGAGGGGAAACCAAACACCACAGACCCATCAGGAATATATTCATGAAAACAATCCGGATCATTTACACATCATTAACGACAGGAAACAGAATTAACAGTTAAATTAAAGGTTCAGAGTCAGTTCAATTCAAAATGTTCAAATATATAAAAAAAACTAGGTGTGAGTGTGAATGGTTGTGTGTGTTGGCCCTGCCATGGTCTGGTGAGCTGTTCAGGATGATGATAGAGTCGGCTGAGATAGGCTCCACCCTCTCCGCGACCCTGATGGGATTAAGTGGTTCAGCAGATGAATGAGTGAGTGAGTGAATGAGTGAGTGAATGAGTGAGTGAGTGAGTGAGTGAGTGAGTGAGTGATGGGTCCAGAGGTTTAAAAAGTGTCTGCTGTAATATAAGATAATAATAATGATGAGAACTAAACAAACCCTCTGTGTCTCTTTCTGTCTCTCTTTATCGGTGGCTTTAAGCTTCAGCTTCAGCTCAGAGATGGTGAGTTCCAGGTGAGTGGTCTTCTTACGGAATTGTTCCAGTTCACCCTCCATCTGAAACAACGGCATCTTCTGATCAGACGGTGAAAAACCCCAGGCCTCTCTGATCTTCACGGGCCGCAATAATTACAAAATGAATTATTTATCTCCACAATAAAATCCCAACAGGGCTCTAATGAACTCTTCAAGAGAAAACATTTCTGAGGTACAGTCGGAATGTTAAGGCTCTATAATTAATACAGTAGAGATCTGCCCCTGGGTGCAGGTGCAAATCTACCCTGCGCACCTCATGGACCTGGTCCTTCATCTCCTTCACTTCATTTTCTCGTGGCTCAATTTGCTTCTTCAGTTCATTCACCCTGTAATCCAGCAAAAATTTTAACTTCTCCAGCTCCTCCTTCTTCTTCTTAAGATCGTAGATGCAGTTTTCCTGCAAAATAAAAAAAAAAAAGAACGCCGGACAAATAATTTCTCCTAATTTATGTAAGGGCGGCACGGCGGCGCAGTGGTTGGCACGTTCGCTCGCACGTTTGGTCTTCTTCATGTTGTGTGTGTTACTCAGTAATGAGACTCACCTTGTCCTGGATGGTCTCATCTCTGTCCCGGATCTCCCTCTTCAGTCCCATCATGTCCTTCTCCAGAGCCTTGATGACACTGTGCAGCTTCTGCTGCTCCATCTTCATCTTCTCGATGTCCAGCTTGTGGTTGTCTATCTCCTTCTGCAGGCTGACAAACTGCGGCGACACACACACACACACACACACACACACACACACACACACACACACACGTGAATCCACCGTATTATGCAGTATGTGACAGGTGAGATTTTTTAGCATGGCTGCTCACCTTCTTCTTCATGACTCTCGTCTCAGCGTTCAGCTTCAGGTTGGTCTCTTTCTCCTCCCACAGTTTGCGTTCGTATTTGACCCGGATGTCGTGAAGCTCGAGATCGGCGTCTTCCTCAATCTGCTTTTTTATTTCCTCGAACTCTCGTAGCTGCTGCTGAGACGTGTCCTGGCACTGACGAGACGAGATCCAAACAGGTGTGTATGTTTCACACTGCACACTTCTTAAAGCAGCCATTTAATAATTGATGTTACATTCATTCATTCATTCTCCGGAAAGCTCTATCCTTTATTAGGGACATATCTCAGCCGACTCCGGGTGAGGGCGGGGTACACCCTGAACAGCTCACCAGTCCATTACAGGGCAACACACATACACAACTATTCACACAAAAACTACAAGCAAGAAGTAAGCTTTAGAGTTCAGACCAGCAAGCAGATCATCATGTGGGTGGGGTCAGGGGCGGAGGCAGAAAAGAACGATAAAAACATTAGTGACTTCCTCACCTGGCCCAGCTCAAGCACCTTCTCCTGCAGCTTGGCCTCGTAGAACTGCGTCCGGTCCTCCAGAGCACGCAGGTGGTCATCCTCCAGGTGACGCAGCTTCTCCTCGTAGCTCTCCTGCATCTTCTGCAACTTCACCTGCAGCTCCTCCTGCTTCTCGTACTCCAGCATCAGCTTTTGGTTGTTGGTGGATTCTGAGAACAGATTTATGTCCAGACTCACACTTTTATAGAGCACAGAGTGTTTAAAAACAGTCTGCGTGATGCTGGGTGAAAGTTTCCCCTCACAGTTTAAATTTCAGGTTGCACACACAGATCATTTCATTTGCATTTCATGGCCCATCCTGGGGCGGCACGGTGGTGTACAGGTTAGCGGGTCTGCCTCCTGATTGCGCCTGTGAATGTCACCCACTTTGAAAAGCACAATTCGCCGGCGAATCAGAAGCGGCGTTGTGACTCTACCAGAGCCACAGCTTACAGACTCATTTGCTCGGTCTGTACAGAGAAATCTCAGCCCTTTTCTTTTAATCCAGACCTGGTTAATAAACAGTTTGTATTTACCCAGATCATGCTGCTCTTTAGTGTGTTTCTCGATAATGTCCTTTAGCGCCCCCTGGTGTGAGACCTCCTGCTTCTTCTTCTCCGATGTCATCGTCTGTAGTGAGAGATAAACAACATATTCTTGATTCTGGATCAAGATGTAACTGCCTTTTATTTTTCACCATCTGATATTAACTCACTCTTAACATCCTGACAAATATGAAATATAAATATTAAACACTCTTAATTAAAAAATAAACATGTTTACTGTTAGGAGAGATGTATGTTTATGTAGGATGTAAGGAAAGAGTCTCCAGTGTCAGCACTTTGGAACGGTCAGAGATAAAACAGTAACTTTAATTGTTCAGACGTCTGCTCAGAAGTATGTGACCCCTCCCTGGTCTTGGTGAGATGCTAGCAGATGAGAGCACGCTGACCTGGTTTTGGGTGGTAAGTGACTCTATCTGCTGGATGAACTTCTCCGTGAGCTCCTTGATCTTCTCGTTGTAGTTCATGTCCTTAAGTCGCAGCTGGTACTCGTTCTCCATCTTCAGTTCTTCCACCCGAGTCTTAAGTTCCAGCATGAGTTGGTTCTGGATGGTGGCAGAAGTTCATCTCTTTATTCATCTCACAAGATTCTGAACATGAAAGGCTAATGTGTGTGTGTTTAATAAGCATACTGTAGGCGATTTTAATAATAAATAATAAATAGGTAAGATAATATAATGTTATATATGAATTCATGAAAGAAAATCTCAGCTCAGCTCAGTTGTCGAACCGCTTAATCCTACCACGGCCGCAGGGAGGCTGGAGCCTATCTCAGCCAACATTGGGGTGAAGATGGGGTACACCCTAAACAGCAAAGTTGGTGTAAGGTTAGGTAAGAATAACCCAACATTCATTTTCTAAGCCACTTAATCCTAATTAGGGTCGCGGGGAGGCTAGCGCCCATCTCAGCCGACTCTGGGTGAAAGCAGGGTACACCCTGAAGCGCTCACTAGATCATCGCAGGGCAGCACAAATACAACCATTCACACTCACACTCACACCTAGGGGTAAGTTTGAACAGCCAATTAGCATACTGTGCATGTTTTTGGACTGTGGGAGGAAACCAGAGTACCTGGAGAAAACCCACGCAAGCATGGGGAGAACATGCAAACCCCACACAGAAATACCCCGAGCTCGGGAACCAAACCCAGGACCTTCTTGCTGTGAGGCAGACGTGCTAACCTCTGCGCCACCGAGCGCCTCACACTAATGAGTTTTGTTTTGTTGTTATTTGATGGATGCGGATCATTCGCTCCTGCTTGTACCTTCTCTTCCAGATCAGACTTGGTGATGAGGACCTCCTCTGCATAGTTCAGGTCTTTGTCCCTCTTCAGTCCGCGTCCATCCTGCTCAGTAACTTTCCAGATGAAGAGACAGCCATCTTCTGAAACAGTCAGCAGGTACTGATCGTCAAACGTGATCACCATCTGGAGAGGACAAGAAGGGAGGTGCTGTTACATCACACCACGCTGCAGGGGTCTGGATGATGGTTCGGATCTCAACTGTTTACATCATCCTGGGAGAGGAAACGGACGGGGATTTACACCGCGCGGTCTCTCCATTCATTCTTGATTTTGATTTATATAAAATATCATTAACAGCATCACTATTTAATTCATTCATTCATTCATTCATTCATCTGTCCATTTTCAGAACCGCTTACTCCTACTAGGGCATCACGGAACCAACACTCACACCCTGGGGCAAAAAAAACACAAGCACAAGAACATACAAACTCCACACAGAAATGCCCTCACTGAGGCCGGTATTCGAACCCAGGACCTTCTTGCTGAGAGGCGGACTCCAGTTTTCTTTACTCGGGTTGAATATCATGCCCCCTACACCACACACATACTTTGGTGATGGGTCCTGAGTGGGCCTGGTACTCTGTCCAGTCTTTCTGCATGAGTAAAGGGAACTTGATGGCTCTTATGGTTCCTGCGGCGGTCCCGGTGAAGAGGGCTCGGCCTGAGTGAGTCATGACGATGGCTGTGTAGATCACGTCCTCGGAGGCCACTTCCCTCAGGACCTAAATGTAAATATATATCAAAGCCACACCCCTTTAACCCCTTTAAAGCCACAGCCCTTCTTGATATGCATTTTATTGTTGAGTAATAAGTGAAGTTACTGAAGTAAAGATCAAGTTTCATTTGTCTCTTTAAGTCCTTGTAGGAAAATCAGCCCGTTTTGTGGCCTCACCTGGCAGTCCTGGATCTCCTTCAGCGTGCAGTCAGTGCCCACAGCAAGGATGCTCCTGGTGTCGGGTGAGAGTGCCACGCTGGTGTAACTGCACGACTTCAGTACGCTCTCAGACTCGCGCTGGCCGCTCAGACTGTTCCACTCATACACGGCTCCGTCCGTCCCACACGACACCAAACGACTGTCATCAGCACTCCACACCACCGACTGCACCTACGGCCAGAGGCGGGGTCATGATTATCTTACACACTACACGTAATATACACGTTTACACACCACGCCCACTCACAGTCACTCTAAAGTCCTCGTATATGAAACACATGCTGCATGCTGACAGGGGAAACTCCAGCTGCACTGACCTTGCCACTGTGACCTTTCAGATTCAGGACGTTGTCGAAGGCAGTGCTGGAGTAGAGATGAATCACGTTACCGTTGACTGCGGCGAACATGTGACCTCCGTGGCTGAACACACACTGAAGACAAACAGCAAACAGCGCATCATCACTGTTTCTTCACATAAGATCTACAAGAGTCACGTGGCACATGTAGCACATGTGGTACACACAGCACACGTAGCACACAAAGCAAAGGTAGCACACGCTGGACACACAGCACACGCTGGACACACAGCACACGTAGCACACATAGTAGCACATGTAGCACACACAGCACACGCAGCACATGCAGTAGCACACATTGCACATGTAGCAAACACAACACACGTAGCGCACGTAGCGCACGTAGCACATGCCCAACACATAATACACCCAGGACTGTTTATTGAAGCAGGTCGATGAGGACGAACCTCTCGGCAGCTCCGCACCATGAACTCTTTGAAGGTACGGATGTCATCGATGAGCAGGTTCATGAGGCGAAGCTTGTCGGAGAAGCCCGCCAAGATGAAGAGGCCAGACGGGTGCAGAGCCACGCTGTACACCTCCTCCTGGAACTCCTTATACAGCTCCAAAGAACTGAGGAGGTAAGGTACCACACCGTCATTAATACGAGGATAATTACCTGAAGAACATTCATTCATGTACTGAACCGCTTAATCCTACTAGGGTCGCCGGGAGGTTGGAGCCTATCTCAGCCGACACTGGGCGAAGACAGCTTGCCAGTCCATCACAGGGCCAACACACACACCTATTCACACTCACACCTAGGGGCAATTTGAAACAGCCAATCAGCCTAATGTGCATGTCTTTGGACTGTGGAAGGAAACTGGAGTACCCGGAGGAAACCCACTACACCACCGTGCCACCTGGACACGGAACATGAACTTGTTAAACGGATAATTAATATAATAAGATTAATTTATTTCCTCCAGGACTGAAGTTGATTCAGTCCTTAAAGGAGCAGCGCTACTCTTATAACACCAGCCTCAGACACCAATCAATAGAAATATCTGTTCTTACCCAGTCTCGTAATCCCAGATACGTATGGAGTGGTCCCTGGAGCAGGTGGCGATGAGCGGTTTGCGGATGCTGACGGACAAACTGGTGATGATCCCCGAGTGAAAAGAGTGGGACAGGAACTCAAAGTGAGCCTTCATTTCCTGATAACAAACACAGAGTATGAAAAAACTTCAGTGCAGTGAAATCCCTCAGAATAAAACACTCCACACCAGTGACACCAACATCATCGTCTACACATCATGCTCCTGTCGTACCTTGCTCATTTCAGCCGAGGCGAGTGTGATCAGGTAGATCTGTCCTCGGTCTGTGCTGGTGGCCAAAGTCTCCTCTGATGGGCTGATACACATTGCAGTGATCTCCTGCTCCTCCGCCCGACTTGGCTCGTTGCTGAACAGGTCCGGAGGTATCTGAGATAAATAAAATGTTCTCTCCCATCATGCCACTGGTTTATTTTTATCTCTTCCTTTTCTCTTTTATCTGGGTTTTTATAATCGAGATCTATTATCCGTGGTTAGCACGTCCGCCTCACATCAAGAAGGCCTGGGTTCTGTTCCCAGGCTCGGGGCGTTTCTGTGTGGAGTTCTCCCTGTGCTTGTGTGGGTTCTCCTCTGGATACTCCGGTTTCTGCAGATCACCCGCTGACCTGATATTAATTTGAGATAATAGTAGATATAGAGAGTCTCTACTCACCCTTATTTCCCTGATTTGTCTGTAGCTGTCCTTCTCCTCAGTTTTCTCAAACAGACACACGGTTCCTGGACCAGCCGAACAAACGAAGCCTTTAGAATAAGCCCTGATAACAGTCACTCGTGGCATCAAGGCCGGGGCTGACGGAGTCTCATCCTCTGTACCTCTTTGGAGAAACGAATTGAAAGCCCAGTAAAAACAATGCTGTAATGAATTACACCCACATTCATGAACTCCTGCAATGTTCTTCTCTGAGATCTACGCGAGGTTGTGTTTCTGCGCCCTCGGTCTTCAGTGGTTCAGAGCTTCTTCCTGTTTCCATGACAACCTCTTAAGATATTATGTTTTCTCTGCATGTTCTACTACTTGATGTTTACAGAAAACTGTACAGATACAATTTATTGTACCTTCAGTGAAATCAAGCACCTGGCAACGGTACATGCGAACAACTTCTGGATAACAGTTGTTCATAAAGATCTCGATTCTCTACCTCTCAGGTTCGCTTATCTTGTTGACGACGCTCATCTCCCAACGCAGGTCTCCTGACTCGAACACCAGCAGTCGTCCTGTGTCCGTTCCAGCGATGATGCGCTCTGCAGACATCCATGCATGAGACAGTATGTTCTGTGTCTCCACTTTTGCAGAGTTGGTCTGTTTCAGGGCGCCATCAGCGTAGCGGAAAAGCTTGAACATGCCGTTCCCGCTCACGCAGATCTGTGTACCGTCCTGCGGGTTAAAGCTGACCTGCAGAAATGGGGAAGTACATGATCTGTACAAAAAGGTTTCAATTAGAGATGATTCAATTCCAAAATTCTTGAAGTTTCTAGGACAGATTTCACACCCATGCTTTTGTTATAGGGCGGCACAGTGGTGTAGAGGTTAACACGTTGACCTCACAGCAAGAAGGTCCTGGGTTCGAGTCCCTGGCTCAGCGAGAACGTTTCTGTGTAGGATTTGCATGTTCTCCATGTGCTTGCGTTAGTTTGCTCCGGGTACTCTGGTTTCCTCCCAGTCCAAAGACATGCACATTCAGCTAACTGGTTGTTCACTTACACCAGTGCGTTAGGGGAAACGCTGCAGTGCTCATAAAACTGGGTATTATATATAAAAGATGGGTATTTCTAAAATATATCATCATGTGTCTGTATCACTGTCTGCTCCAATTTCCCCCTGGTTGTGAGCGTGATCGTGAATGGTTGTGGTGTGTGTGTGTGTGTGTTGGCCCTGCGATAGACTGGGGAGCTGTTTAGGTAGCTGTACCCCCGGAGTCGGCTGAGATAGGCTTCACCTCTCTGTGACCCTGGCAGAATTATGCGGTTCAGTGAACGATTGTTATTGAAGTTGGATATAGTTTAGGGATCCCATTTTCAGTTCTCTAGGACCAGAGGCCACACCTCTTTCAAAGGGACTGATAGACGCAGAGATCAGGCCTCCATTAGGCTATTCCGACTGAGAGGACCAGCGGCCACACCTACTTCATCAGAACCAATAAGAACAAAGACCACGCCTCTATTAGCCTACTGCGACTGAGAGGACCACAGGCCATG
>JBCNYH010000011.1:24617645-24632638 GCA_039654325.1 Tandanus tandanus | reverse complement strand
CCTCAGGTCCGGGTTGGGGGTTTTTAGAAGAGGAAGGAGGAGGAGAAAGCCAGGGGGAGGGTGGGGGAGAAAAAGCAGAAAGGTTTTGGCTCTCTTTTTTTTTTTTTTTTTTTTTTTTTTTTTTTTAATCCAGGTTTTATTATTTTTTTTCCTGGACAGTGATGGAGTGTTGATGTTTCATAGGAATGAGTGATAAACTGGACTTCCTGGATGGAGACAGCGAGGGGAACAAAGCAGCAGCAGCAGCAGCACAGTCCAAATCACACATTAATAAGAAAGGGTGAGTCTGCAGCAGGGCCGGACGATACGATTCGATATGATACAATATAATACGATAAGATATGATACAATACGAATTGCTACGATATGATATGAAATGCTACGAGATACGTTATTTTAACACTAAACGTAATCGCACGCTCTGTTTTTAGTCCAAGCGCTAAGAGGAAGTACAAGGACTCGAAGTTTGGGTTTGGCGGCAAAAAGAAAGGAGGCAAGTGGAACACGAAGGAGAGCCACAACG
Source organism: Tandanus tandanus (assembly GCA_039654325.1). Classification (NCBI taxonomy): domain Eukaryota; kingdom Metazoa; phylum Chordata; class Actinopteri; order Siluriformes; family Plotosidae; genus Tandanus; species Tandanus tandanus. The sequence goes on along the minus strand of JBCNYH010000011.1, from coordinate 24,632,115 downwards.
ACATGTCAGGATTCCGAGCTAAAGTTGCTCACGGCAAAGTGGGCAAGAGATTCAGCAAAGGAGGGAAAAAGAACGTAAGAGCTTTTCACATCAATTTTTTTGTTTGTTAATTTTTAGTATTAGTTTTTTCAGAATGCTCAGGTTCGTTTTGCTGAATATTTGTTGACAGAAGCGGCCGGGAAAAGAAGCTCGGCGTAAGATGAAGACGAGGAAGTGAAACATGATTCATGTCTTTAACTCTGAGATCTGATCGACTTACGTGAACTTCTGTGGACCTCCATGTTGGCACGAGCTGCCACGCACATGCGTGCGCACACACACACACAGTAGATGCCCGGTGGTGTGTGTGTGTGTGTGTGCGCACTGTTTTTGAGGAGGACTTTAAGAAATTATTCTTGTTTGTTATTTTATTTTCAATATTTTGATGTTTCTTTTCTCTGTGATTTGTAAACGATGTGCTGATTGGTTAAATGCATCACTGTATTGCTTGGTTGTTGTTTTTTTTTTCTTCAGGATTTTTATTTTGTAATGCACCGCTGTTCATCTCTTTGAAGTGCTATAGTTTGTAGTTACGGCGACCCAGTGATGAATCAGAACCAGTGACTCACTGAATCAGTGTTGTAGTGTCACCTGTGACAGTACGAATTGTTCCTCTGATGATCAGTGATGGCAGCAGGAAATAAAATAAAGTAAAAAATTTTCAGAAATGTAAAAAGTACATCTTATTTAATTCACTTGCTCATTTGACTCGGCTCACTCAAAGGAATCGACTCATTTTGTCTCCCAATGAATCATTGATCAATATCTCAACCAGTAATTTTTTACTTCTTCTGTAGCTCGAATTGTGGAATTTAGATTCATTCTTACTCTCTTTTAATTAATAAAATAAACATCACGTGATTCTTAGATTGGAGTCGACTCTTAATGAACGAGTCGACTCTTTATGTTAAACTTTACACACTGTCTTGTATGCATGCATGTGAGAATATTTTTCTCATTTGAGGTTTTTTTTTTTCCACTGTAGTTGTAGTCAGTTCTCTCAGTGTAATCACGTTAATATGTTTCCATGGAAACGTGTTTGTGTGAATCATGAGTTGTGTTTCCTTAGTTTGATGATTTTTAATCACTGAGGTTTTTTTTTTTTAAAGATTAATGGAAATAAATCTTATTTTTATTAATTTATTTAAACAATTTCATTTATTAAAAAAAGCTCAGGTGAAAATATTGCATTTTGTTCAGTTTAAAAATTATCCAATGATCCGTTTGGGAACAGAAGAATCGACTCGTATTGGTGAGTCAAATGGCTGAACAGAGCATGTTAGTGGCACCTAGTGGGCGAGAGTATGAAGTGGAGATTAGTTTTTAATGTTAAACTGATCTGGAGAATAGTGTAATGGTTTTTTGCGGCTTGTTAACGCCTTCCAGAATTATTGGCATCCTTCATATAAAAGTGGGGTGGCAGTGGGGATGTAGGGATATAAAGGTTAAAATCTTTCTGGATTCAAAATTATTTGCACCCGCTGGAGTAACTGATGTATTGATCCAGTTTTACAGCCGAGTTTATTGAGATTATAGTAACTTTCCAAAATCAGAACCAATAATCAGTAGAGACGAATCCAAAAATTCTGATGAGATTTTTTTAATGTCTGCAAAAATGTTTACATTTTTTATAAAACAGGTTTTTATAAGAGTGAGCTCAGGAATACAGGAAGTGAAGCCCTTTCACTGTACTTAATTGTCTAAAGTTGTAGACCACAGGTGTGAAACTCAAGGTCCGCGGGCCAAATCTGGTCTCGTTCAGATTCATTCTGTGCAGCCCGCGAGAGCAATAAGATTACCGCACATTCTTTTGGCTCAACCATTACTATGAAAGGTAGTTCATGCTGAACGATGTTCTGTGATTATTTGGCCCTTGATGACCTAGAAATGTAGTGATGTGGCCCTCTGTATAAATGAGTTTGACACCCCTGAGAGAAACTGTAGCATAAGCAACACGAAAGGAAAATTAGTTTTTCTCCATTTCTGAACAGCAAAAACAGTTGAACACGAACAGAACGAACTTCGGAGAATTCAGGCCATGTGATTGGTCTGAGTAATTTACCAGAGCCAATCACATGGTTCATAACACACTTGCATGAAGTACAAAAATCAATAAAAAATAAACAAAGGTTTGATTCGTTTTCATAACGAACAGGCACGAAATCAAACTTAAGAAAATCCTCCATTTGTTGTTTAAATCATGGGAAAGTGCCCTCTGCAGGTCCGGGGGCTCATCGCTGGTGGCTTTCCATCACTCCTGAAAAACTCAGTAAATTTAGTGAATGTAATATAAAAAAAGGTAACATTTTGAAAACCTTGTGTTATGTTGTAGGTATTTTTCATTAATTTAGATCTCTGACAGAACGGTGATTCAAACCCATAACATTCACCATAACCACAAATTCGAAAAATTATTCAATTAAATTTTTTATCTTTGATTTGATTTTATCTTTGATTCTGTCAAATATGTAACAGAGTAAAGGTTTAATTGAGGAAATGAAAGTGTGGAATGGATAGCTTCAGGAGTGCGCCCTCTGCTGGCTGTCCAACATCACACCCTAATAACACACTCATAAAACAAATCTTTATAAACAAACCAACATCTTTACAAAAGTTAATCATGTCACGTTAATCATCTTTAACCCTTTAATCACTCGTACCTGGGTCATGAGACATGTTGGCTCCATCAGCTTGCAACCAGAGGTACTGTTGGTACTGATCAGGTCTTGGATGAAGAAAATATGGTGTGTAGAAGTAACCCCGACCTTCCTATAAAATAATTATATCTATAATATACATACATACATACATATACACACACACAGAGAAAGAGAATAGTGGTACTGAACGCACACTTCTGTAGGATTTCTCCTCACCTGTCTCGCCTCCATCAGTGAAGGAACGGGATGGGGAACACGAGGAAACCCTGCGGCTCCCAGTGGTGGCGCTCCGAAGCTGAGCAGGAACGGCGGCTGGACGTAGGCGCTGGCGTAGTGGGGGTGAAGGTGGAAAGGCATCGCCATGGCCAGATCACTGGAGTAAACAGCATTCTGGGGTATTTCTCTTATAATGAACTCCGAAGGCAGATGTGGCTGCGCTGGAAGGTAATACACAGAATCTCACACAAGCAAATACATCCGAGCTGGACGTTTAATGCTAAAATATTTAGCATAAGTCAGGCTACAGTGCCTTACACAAGTTCTGGCTCCTGTCATAAACATTTCACCCAAAAAACAACCACAGAAAAATAAAAATCCTTTTGATATTAAATTATCTTCATACAACAAAACTACGATTTTAAAAGGGTGCCAATACCTTTAAACTCATGACACGTTTTACAGCATTACTCTATAGTTAAGTTAAGATCACTGTAAATTCATTCATTCTCTAAGTCTTTTAATTCTAATTAGGGTCGCAGGGAGGCTGGAGCCCATCTCAGCCGACTCTGGGCGAGGGCGGGGTACACCCTGAACAGCTCGTCAGACCATCACAGATCACTGTAAATTACTTTATATATTATATTCACCTCTTTTTCAGAAGGGATGCACAAACTTTTTACATTATTTACAGTATATTAAATAATATGATAAATATTATAAATGCAGTAAACAACCTAATTATTCAATTATCCTTTTAAGGAAGGAATGGGTGTTTTATTCCTGTTTTTCATTCCTGGTCTTTTTTTACTCAGGTTTACCCCGCTATATTAATAAGTTTATAATTTTAATAATAAATTTGGATTTTATCAAACCAAACAATGTTATTGCTCATTTTAATAATGTAATAAATATAAAATAAGGTGTGGAGTTTGCGTGTTCTAAAATAAATTTAACAAAGTAAATATGAGAAACACAATTAAGACAATCTCAGGTAAATAAAATATGTTTAGATTGGTTGAAAAGACTGACAAAAATAAATAAATAAATATTTGAAATAACACAAAATAAAATAATAAAAAAAAATTTAATTAAAAAGAGGACTAGATTGTACATTAGTGTTTCAATTCTGAAGCCGGTGGCAGCCATCTTGGTGAGACCTCTTTGCTTTACGATCTCAAAAATGGAGCTGTTGAAAGCCAACACAGCTCAAAAATCCTCAAAATCTTACTGCTGACGGTCAGAATACCTTAAATCAATTTAACTTTACCGATAATTTCACTAATCATTGTATTTAACTGAATTTATTTTTTTTTAAAGTTCTGCCTAGCTAAAATTTGCCAAAAAAGAGCGAAAGGTTCTAAAATGAAAGGTACACCTTCGATGTAATTATTACCTTTCTTTAAACTATCTTTCTTTAAAGATAGATTCTTTCTATCTTTTCATGCTATTTGGGTAAAACGTTCAACAGTAAAGTGGTCTCACCAAGATGGCTGCCACCCGGCTTCAAAATTGAAACCCCAACGTGCCATCTGGTGGTGTTGTTGTTGTTGTTGTTGTTTTAGATCAGTGATGAAACAGGTGGAAGGTGAGGCCACTGCTTGGTTGATGTGAAAATCTGCCCCCACGCCGGCCCTTAGAACGGGACACCCCTGATTTAGAACATGCAATTTCTTATTCCACAAAACAAAAAAACCAGAAAGTCTGGAATCGAACCATCTTTCTTCAAGTTTACAACCACAGTCGTCACCTCGTGTAGTATTTTGATGTAAATATTTGTTTACAGACACTTTAAACTGTTTTTATTACAAAACTAAAATTTGCCCCAGAGGCTGCTGGGAAAAACTGCCTGAGTAAAAGTATGTTGTGTGTACAAGTTAAAATATATAAATAAACTGTAAATAAAGCGAATTAATGTACTTTAAGAAAAGAAATATTAAAAGGTGTAATTTTGGGAGGTGAAGTGATTAGCATGTCCACCTCATTTATTTTACCATCAGTGAATTAATTATTTTAACTTCGGTGGATGAGACTTGAATAGTACTGAATTAGCTTTACTTAATAAAATGAATCAGAAAGAGAATTAAAAAGGAAAAAAAGAAACAAACGGGGAAATAAAATCCTGTCAGAGAGCACCGGAAGCGAAGCGATTAGCCACTATGCTAACTGTAGTTATGTAGGGGCGCGTGCGTGACGCAGCCGCCTCCTATTGGACCAGTGTGTTGTTTGTTTGTATTTGAATGTATGAATATATAATATATATGATGTGTGTGTACAATCCACAGATACTTTACCTTCTGAAATGGCGGTGTTTTCTCTTCCTCTGCAGTGATCAGAGGGATCGCTGGATGTCGGGGCCTCGAGCTCGGTGTATTCCGATTTTCCCTCTGTGCCGGTTGCACGTGCAGGGCTCTCAGGGACCCGGACCTCCGTTTCTCCGGCGCCCCCCTGCCGGCGCCCCTTCCTGAACCCCCTCTGCCTGGCCGCGATCCGCGTGCGCTCGGAGATGAGCGCGCACTTCCAGCAGCTGCAGCGCGAGAACTGGCAGCGGCCCGCGTGACCCTTCAGCAGCACTGAGTAGCCGTGGTTACGGCAGCGCGCGCACTTCGGGTTCCGCGAGACCCGCCGGCTCGAGTCGGTTTTCATTGAACTGAAGGTTTTGTTGTGAATAAGCGCGAGACGCTGAAGCTGAACGGCTGGTCGATTAAAAACCGATTTTAATCAGGCGACGGTTATAAACGAGACGTGACGTCATGAAAAGATAAACAGTGTATCAGTTTGGGGTTTTTTTTGCGCGTGAGAAATCTGAACATCTGAAAATCCCAGGCGAGGAACAGCAGGGGTGGGATTGGTCTGGGTTTGGGGGAAAATCAAATACAAATAAATAAATAAATAAATACATGAGAATTTATAAGAATGTAAATAAATATCATAATTGAGAGATAACTATCATTCACTCTTCATCTCTTAATGATACAAAGATCATACCTGACACTCAGAAACAGAACCGTACTCCCAGAAAAGGGTACCAAGTGTACTGTTTGTACCTTAAAGGTTCACTCTGTAATATTGAGGGGATTCAGTTTATTATACGTATACGTCTGTCTACAGTAACCCAGAACACACAAACCAAACACTGACCCCAGAGAGAACATTTCTCCTCTGGCAGCTTTAACCCAACACCAGGAGTTAAAGAAGAAAGAAGTTTTATTTTAGTCTTAATATCACGAAAAATGATTGAAGTGTTGATTAGCCTGACGGTCGCTAATATAAACAAACACTCCGTGTACCTGAATATCAGGGGATGAGACGATTGTAGTGAAACGGCTGGTGTAAATCTCACTCACTTATCGCAGGGAGGTGGAGCCTATCTCAGCCAGCTCTGGGTGAAGGCGGGGTACACCCTGAACAGCTCAGCAGAGCATCGCAGGGCCAACACACGCACAACCAATCACACTTACAACCAGGGGCAATTTGGAGCAGCCAACTAGCCTAATGTGCATATCTTTAGACTATGGAAGGAAACCGGAGTACCCAGAGGAAACCCACACAAGCACAGAAAGGCCCTCGCCGAGCCCAGGACTCGAACATGGGTATACTTTCTGTGTGGCTGATATAAAGGGATGGAGACGGATGTTTCTGTTTTCCAGTGCACAAATAAAATCTATTCAGAATCAACCCTGTTAGTTGATGTGGGCGATGGCGCTTTATCCTCTGGAGTAAATTCTAACTGATGTGTAAAGAACGCGAGCGTGGCGTGTTTATCTGAAGGAATAAAGACATCAGAGCCTTGATAGATGAGCAAATCCAGGTGTGTGATGTTCCGCCTGTCGAGTCCTCAGCTGCTCAGTGGCGTCTTCAACATTCTGTTCACTCCACCATCAGAACACAGCTCTGACTGTACCGCATCCACTTCAGTGACTTTTTATTTTTCTGTTTTTTTCCAGCCAGATTCAATCTGCTTTAAACAGAGGGGACGGAAATAACCGACAGTACAGGACAAAATACTCAGGACAGGACAGTGAGGACAGGATAGGACAAAATACACAGAAGAAAATCGCAAGGATATGACTGACACACACACACACACACACACAGAGTATATGTGCATGGTGGTGTAGTGGTTACCATGTCCGTCTCCCAGTACCTTCTCGCTGTGAGGCGGACACTGTAACCACTACACCACCATGCACGTGTAGATTTAGAGTAGAACGTTCATCTAATGTGCATGTCTTTGGCCTGTAGGAGGAAACCAGAGTACCCGGAGGAAACCCATGCAAGCACAGAGAGAACATTCAAACTCTACACAGAAAGGTCTTTGGCTGGGATTTGGACTCAGGACCTTCTTGCAGTATTAACCACTGAGCAACCGCACCGCTCCACCTGACAGAATGGAATACTTGGTAATGTATTTTATTAAAAAGGGGGAAATTAAACATGATCCTGTTCCTTCATTTAATAAAGAAAAGCATTTATACATCTCTAATCTTCGCGTTTTGAATATATTTACAGCAGAACCACCTGGGTGTGGGTCAAACATTCATTTAAAATAAATTAACAGGGTGTAGAGTCCTGTTTCATTTAAATCTGTACTGTGCACTTAGTGTAGGGAGCAAAGAGCTGCTTGGGATTCGACCGGTTGGCGTGAAAATGTGGGATTTTGATAAACCACGCCCACGGGTGTAAACGTCACTGGGTCGTGAGAGAGAGAGAGAGAGAGAGAGAGAGAGAGTGAGAGAGAGCACGGACGGATAGAGAGAGTGTGTATGTGTGTGTGAGACAGAGAGAGAGAGAGAGAGAGAGAGACAGACGGAGGTTCTCTTATAACCGGGATTTTCTCCCTTTGTTTTGTGGATGAACGCCGTGAAATCGCGATGTGGACCTTTTTGGGACGAATAATATTTTTTCATTTGCTCACCATCCAGCCTTATTTCGGAACAGGTTCGTTTCCATGGCAGCAGTTTATGAAAAAAAAAAAAAAGATTTTTTTTAGCTTCTTGCAGTGAAAATAAATGCAAATAAATCTCTTTTATAATAATCTATGTATATATTAAGTTTATTTCGCTCGTAAAAGCGAATTTATGAATATAAAAAAAAATAAGAATGTGTGTAATGCGTTAAATGGATGAATTTGAATCGGGGTCGGTGCACCTGAGGGGATCTGACACTTCAGCGTTATTGTTCTTAGAATTTCTAGAAAGATTTCTATAAAAATCTGAACCATAAAAACTAATGTTTGTTGAGTTATTGTCACATTTACCCTTATTATTATGATAATTCTTATGAATGTGGGGTGTAATGTGCTCCTGTACTGAATCTCCTGAGGTAAATTCTGACTGTTAGCATGTTAGCTAAAGCCGTTCTGTAGCGGAATGGAGAGAGAAGGTCTCGCGCTGTAGCTGCGCGCGCGCACCTGCATGCGCTGTGTTTGAATTTCCTCACAGATTTAATTAAATAAATAAACGCTGTGTGTTTTAATAAAGCACCGAACGGATGGATTTGAGTTCTGATTGTCTGGGGTTTGTGTTTGAAGGAGCGGGGACTGAAACGGAGTGTGAGGACGGACAGTTTCAGTGCAAGAATAAGAGGTGCATCCCGACTATATGGAGATGCGACGACGACGACGACTGTTCCGACAATAGCGACGAGGAAGACTGTCGTAAGTAGGCTATTAGAATCAGGCTGGGATTAGTCTTTACTATATTTTTGGTCTCTCGTGATGGACATGATGTCAGATTATAGTGCCATAAATTCAGACTGGGCACTGACCAATCATCGTTCAGGTCGTCTAGGAGGCGGGCCCTGAAACTGTCAATCATGGAGTTGTCAAATTAGGCAAGAAAAAATCCCAAAATTATGACATGCTAGACTTTTCTCTGGAGGGGTCACCTTGTACCCCAGTCATCACATTGGTCTTCTTTAATTCTGTCACATTACAAGATGCAGTCTTTGTTCCTAACATTTATAATCTGGCCTGATGATGGAAATTTGACATCCAAAAAAATTGGGTATAATTTGTTGTCTCTGTTTTTAGCAAGACCCACCATAAAGCCTAGTATTTCTACCTGTTTAGTACCTTGTGTTATTGTTAATAAGTGTAACTGGCCCTGTGATGGACAGGCGAGCTGTTCAGGGCGTACCCCACCCTCGCCCGTAGTCTGCTGAGATAGGCTCCAGCTTCCTTAGCGGGCAGCAGGATGGTGCAGCGGTTAGCACATCCACCTCACAGCAAGAAGGTCCTGGGTTCGAGTCCCAGGCTCAGCAAGGGCGTTTCTCTGTGGAGTTTGCATGTTCTCCCTGTGCTTGTGTTGGTTTCCTCAGGGTACGCAGGTTTCCTCCCACAGTCCAAAGAAATGCACATTAGGCTAACTCAGTTCTGTTCCAAATTGCTGCCACAGGTGAGTGTGAGTGTGAATGTTCGTGTGTATTACCCCAGAGATGGACTTCAAATAAAATGAATTCTAATGAAATAAGTTCAGCAAATGAATGAATGATTAGTGTAACTGATGATTAGTGAAATAAATACAGGAAGCATGCTGGAATCTGGGCGTGGTCTGGAAATGAGAATTGGTGTTTGTTTTTGTCACTTAATAGAAAAAATACAGGAAAGTGTTTCCTTTTTGTGTGTTTTACTGCATCACTTATAATTGGTATAGGTAATTGTTTTGATGAATCATCCTGCACTACTCACGTTTTCTTCCAATGAGATGCCTTATCAAATATAAATTTCCAGCCCACAGGGGTGTGTCTCACTTGCTTGTTAGTAGTAAACAAGGACATTTGATGATCATTTTTTGAAACAGGAATTTTAAACAACACATCCGATGAGGTGAGAATATTCATGCCTGTTTGGGGTTGTTTGAGTAAAATATTTGGGACCTTCTGACCTGACGCATAGTTGTTCTGAACTAATATATTTACAATATGAGGTTATTCACCTCAGGCGTGGTGGATATCGCCAGTAGAACCTGAGACGAAACACAGAGGGGACTAATTAATTCAATGATATCCACCAAGTCTTGGGTGAATAGGTTTTAATATTTGCTACACAGGAACAAAAGAAAAGCAAATTTCAACCAGATGTGTATGATTTTATTTTTACATTTTAATTGATCCAAGCATTATCCTAAGTGGATAATATCTATTTGTATTTAATACACAGGAACTACACAATCTGATTGGTCTACTATCAAGGGAATAGAAATCATTATTCTGAGTGGATAATGCTTGAATCAGAATGACAGACACTCAGTTTTTTTACAGGCACCCAAGCAGGCAGCATGATTATTCTCACACTTTAAAAATAAAAAATAAAAAAATAAAAATGTTATTAGTGTGCCTTTGCTTATAGTTGTGTAGTATATACTGAAACATTATTTTGGGGAATATTCAGTGATATCCACCTGGCCTGAGGTGAATAACTTAATTCTCCTGAGATAGCGAACCAATCACCAATCAGATCACACCATTCCTATGTAGTGTATACTCACTCACTCTCTCACTTATTTGCCGAACCGCGTAATCCTACTGGGGTCACGGGGAGGCAGAGCCTATCTCAGCCAACTCTGAATGAAGGTGGGGTTCAACCTGAACATCCTCGCCAGTCTATTGCAGGGACAACACAAACAACCATTCACTCTTAAACTAATTAGCCTAAGGTGGGAAGAAACCGGATTACCCGGAGGAAACCCATGCAAGCAAAGGGAGAACGTGCAAACTCCACACAGAAACGCCCTTGCCGAGCCTGGGACTCGAACCCAGGATCTTCTTGCTGTGAGGCAGACGTGCTAACCACTATACCACCGTGCCGCCCCGTGTATACAAAATGTATATGATGATAAATGGATTCATCTTATTATTATAATAATGACTCTGCTGATATGGAGGAAACCTGTGACGCCGCTAACTGAAGTGATTGGGATGTAATTTCTTGTAGGTCATGAGATGAATAAACCGAGTGATTCCTGCTTGTTCTGTGTTTGTGTTTGACGGTGCTCTCGTTTTGATCCTGGTCCCGTGGTGTACACCGTTAATTACGTGTGGAACGATAATTATGACAGGTGTAATTCTGGCCTCAGACGTGCTTGTGTCTACTTCTCTCTCTGTGGAGCACGTGACCTACTGCAACAAAAACAAACGAAAGAAAGAGAAACCTTCCAGATAAATCTGAACACTTCATTATTCTGAAATTCTTTATTCCTTTGTTATTAATGTTTGAGAACAGAGTGAGTACTCCAGCTCACTGTGATAAAGCTTATCGTTTATATAAAACCTCTCTCTCTCTCTCTCTCTGATCCTGTTTTACGCCGATCTTTACATTACATTCTATAACCTGCTTTTTCTCCTCTGTGTATTAAAATTCATATGGAAGAATCCTTATGGTTATAAATATTCATCAGCATGTTAATATCCTTCTTAATGACCGAGGAAACACTTCACATGTCAGAACAAGCAGATGGTTTCTGTTAGTCCTATTCAGACAGGGTTAGTTTCATTTCTTTAACGTTTGTATTTATCTATTTACGCGTAATCTCCTTGACAAGCTCTTAACCTTTGGCCTTTATGATAAACATGCTTATTAAAATGGTTGTGCACAATGAAGTGTGTTATTTGATCAGTAAACACGATATGGTAGGATTGTGATGAAACATCAGTGTTGGGGTTAATGTTGGGGGGGAAATGTATAAAAAATATTGTGTTTATGGATATACTTTTTACATGAAACATATTTTAAATACTGCACACAGCTACAGTGTCATCTGTACATCGTTTCTTGGGTTTTTAGTTGTAAAAAGTAATTAAATTAATTATTTTACATAATTGTTTATATCTGTTTTATAGTGTTTATCTTTCTTACATCATTTCTTCTGCATTTCTTTTTACATATTTGTTACATTTTACATTTTTAAACATTTTTTATTTTTTATTATTATTATTTTTTTTTTTACATAACTAAAAAATTATTTAAAGGGTAGAGGTACTATTCATCCTTACAGCATAATCTGTGTGTAATACGTTTATGTGATACAGGGCTTATTTTAACAAAAATTACCATATAAACCACTATAGTGGGCAGTTTTATTCTGTGGATTACTAGCGGGGTCTGAACCAATGCGGAACAACCATTAATGAGAACTCGTTGGGCCAAGTCATCCAGCGCAAGTAAACAAGCATCAAGTGACATTTTAGGGGATAAAACTCCCCACATACTAAAGGCTCTTACCTTTTACTGGCTCCTTTTAACGAGGCGCTGCTCCGGTCCGTCGTCATCCTTTGACCGGTTTTAGACGTAAAAGCTAGAAAGCGTAAAAGTAGTCCTGCCTGGAGGTCACGCCGATAGCAGGTCAGGTTGAAGTGGTCTTCACAGAATACTGTATTTCGTGTGACAGGAAATGTTTTCAGAGTACGGCCTGTGCTGATGTTATCTTTTGTTTTCCACGATTTCAGCGATTGTTGTTTGTGCAGCTGTATACTTTACACTTTACTCCTTTTCCCGGCGACACACAGCTCAGCACTGGCCCATAATGTGTTATCTTAGACTGGTGTCTGCAGCATGCAGCCCAGCCAATAAGACAAAACAACGAATTCGTGTCATTACCAGGTCTGGAACAGCCAGTGAAGAAGGAAACATGTCGCTGCACATGCCTAGTAGTAAAAGTAGTGTTTCAGCACTCGCACGTACAGTACTTGACAAGAAGCATGGACTGATGTTGACTGACAGAACTGCTGATGTCATACATGATTGTTTTAAAGAGCTAGTAATACAAATTCATCACAGGTACCCTTTAAATTTTGTTTAGTTTTATATATTTTGTATTTTCCAAATTACATCTTTTTTTATTTTCTCCAGTAAGAGAAATGTGGGAACTGATGATACAATAATACATTTATAAAGTTTTTTTTAATATAAAATATGTAAAACAATTAGTTTCTGATTGAACGAACAGAATGTTTCTTCAGTAGAAATGTTTAACTACTCGTTTATTTTTCCTGGTTCGTATTCACACACTTCATTAGCTTGTGTGTTCAGCCTGGTTAATTTGGCCTGTGGGTGATCAGGACACGACACACCGGAGCTTCTGCTGCTCAATCGGCCTCGCTAATGGATTTCTGATTCATGGTGGGTTTATCAGTGCGGATCTGTATCCTGTAGCTCTTACACAAAAACCCGACCTTTTCTTTACACTAATCCCTCGACACCCTGTTTTCTCATCTGCTTCTCTTCTCCTTTTTTATACCTCCATACGAGTGAGAGCCAGGGCTCGAGGCGTTATGTTTTCGGGTTGTCCCTCCATCTGTCCATCCGTCCATCTGTAGCCTTTTTGTGAACGTGATATCTTAAGAACACTTGAGGGATTTTCTACAAACATTGCACAAATGCTCACCTTGATTCAAGGATGAACTGATTACCTTTTTGGAGGTCAAAGGTCAAGGTCACTCACTGCAGCCTCACATGTGCCATTCTTGCAAATGCAATATCTCAAAAAAGCTTTGGGAAATTTACTTTGAGCTTTGCATAAATGCTTTCTTTTACAGAAAGGCATGCACATTTTTTGCCGTTTGTTTATGATTACAGCGTGGAGGAGGATGTTTTGGGCACAATCAGATGCCACAAACCCATTTATCTGAACAAAATTTAAACTAGATAACTGTGTCTGTGATGGAAAGCTCCTCAGTATAAATATTTAGTGACATCTCGTGTTGGAGGTTATAAGCTAATGATCCAAAGTCACTGATATCATAAAAAACTGGAGATCCTCAAACCAAGATGCGGTCTCCTGTGGAGAATTCTGGGTTCCGTTGGTTCGTTAATGCTATTTAATAGCATGCAGGTAAAACGAACGTGTGTATGAACACTATTCCAACACTTCAGACCAGCATTTAAAAAATAGATTTCCACTTGTTCTTAAAAATGGATACGGACTGCGTTTCTTCAGCCAGGGGGACCGTACTGCATACCATCTCAGGATTCTTCTAAACCCTTCAGTTTGCATTTATTCCCCTTCATCTAAACGTGTGTGAGAGAGAGAAGGGAGGAAATGATGCAGTGAGGTGCAGAGATATAAATAGATGAGATTTAATGCTGGACAAGATCTCACACCGAGAGAACACAGAGAGAGAGAACGGGTTATTTACTCCATCATCAAAAGTGTCCACAGTAATAAAATCATGTTTTTTGTGAATAAGCGAGTTTAAATTAGGCCTCTACACTCTGTGTGAAGACTTTTAATTCCCAGAGAGACTGAACATCAGTTACTCAGTAAAATGTACCAGACAGACGCACAGCCGCTTCCCATCATCCCATTACAACTCCACGATAACTGAACACGTTCACTACAGGAGTGTAAAGGGATTCATGAATGAGGTGGAGAACACACACCTGCTCGCGTTCTCCAGAGCACTGTGTTACGAGACAACAGCTTTCTATTTTTAAATGGAAACCAGAAAAACTCTTTTTCATTCTCTTTCTATCGGTCTGTGTGTGTGTGTGTGTGTGTGTGTGTGTGTTGTGTGTGTGTGTGTGTGTTGTGTGTGTGAGCAGCAGCACCAGACAG
>JBCNYH010000011.1:24601049-24617062 GCA_039654325.1 Tandanus tandanus | reverse complement strand
CACTTCACTACCTAGGACACTATTACCTGGGACACTTCACTACCTGGGACACTTCACTACCTAGGACACTTCACTACCTGGGACACTTCGCTACCTGGGACACTTCGCTACCTGGGACACTTCGCTATATGGGACACTTCACTACAAAGGACACTATTATCAAGGACACTTCACTACCTGGGACACTTCACTACCTAGGACACTATTACCTGGGACACTTCACTACCTGGGACACTTCACTACCTAGGACACTTCACTACATTTGACACTTCGCTACCTGGGACACTTCGCTACCTGGGACACTTCACTTCCTGGGACACTTCACTATATAGGACACTTCACTACCTGGGACACTTCACTACCTGGGACACTTCACTACCTAGGACACTATTATCAAGGACACTTCACTACCTGGGACACTTCACTACCTAGGACACTATTATCTAGGACACTTCACTACCTGGGACACTTCACTACCTAGGACACTATTATCTGGGACACTTCACTACCTAGGACACCATTATCTAGGACACTTCACTTCCTGGGACACTTCACTACCTGGGACACTTCACTACATTTGACACTTCACTTCCTAGGACACTTTACGACCTGGGGCACTTCACTACCTAGGACACTTCACTACAAAGGACACTTCACTACCTAGGACACTTCACTACAAAGGACACTTCACTACCTAGGACACTTCACTACATTTGACACTTCACTATCTAGGGCACTTCACTAGGTTGGAAGGTTTTCAAGGTTTTATTCTATCACTTTTGCCTTCTGTTTTTTTCATCCCTCACTTTTCTCCCATTGACTTCAATTCATTTTTCGAGGTATAATTAATTACTCAGAGAGATGAAAAGCTGGAACCAGTGAAGTTGGTAAATGTTATTAGCTTGTTGTATGTTATTTAAAAACAGCATGGCCTTTTTTTCTGGTCCCGTTTCTTTCTATTTCATCCCTCCGTTCTGGAACCCAAATGTAGAGTGATGAAACTTGTGTATGAATTTAACTGATAAAATACATCATCTGTCTCACACTTCTGTTCTTTCATTCATCCCTCCGTCTTTCCATAGCAATCTACATCTTAAACTTTTAAGGTAGAACTTAACTTAGACTCATGCTAACAATGCAAATGGCTAATGCTAATTGCTAACACAATAACGCTATGTACTAATGCTAATGATTAACATGCTAACAGCTAATGTTAACTGCTGACACGCTAATGGCTAATGCTAACTGATAACATGCTTATGGCTAATGCAGTCTGCTATTTCTAATTGCTAACATGCTAATGGCTAACATATTGAATGCTTATGGATAACCTGCTAATGGATAATATTGTCATCTAAAATGCTAATGGCTAATAACAATGATACTCATCTTTCTCAGCTTTGTTTCATTCATTCGTCCTTCCATCTTTACACAGTGTGAATTATGCTGATTTTACTCCCACATTAAACATCCCATCTATCATTTTATCCCTTGATTACTCTCTCACCATCTTTATTTATATTATTATCTTAAATTTGTTTTCTGTCTGCTTTGTAAACATTAGTATTTCCTTGTAGTTATTATATTATAGCGTCGCTCCTGAGGCTGCATCACTGAGTCGATGTTCATTGACTGTTATGTATCACTGCAGCAATAAAAAATAGCAAATTTATTATTAATAAAGAAACAAACCCAAAAAATAGAGGCTCATACACCACCTCCAAGACTCGCACAGAAACTACACCAATCATTAACAGGAGATCAGCGAGTGGAGGATGATGAAAAGAAAAGTCAGTATTAACCTTTCCTTCTTTTACTCCAGACTGTAGTTGGGAAACACAGGGGAGATTGATTGACTGATTGATTGATTGATTGATTGATTGATTGACCAGCCTCGGACACCCATCAATAGAGATAATTGGGATTGGAAAAATCTATATATTACACAGTATTACACGTGTGTGTGTGTGTGTGCAGACAAATGATTATTAAAGGTGAGTGTGTGTCATATTTCCTTCTCAGCGGTGAAACAGACGTGTCCTCCAGATAAGTTTGACTGCAGAGGGAGTTGTGTGTCTCCTGCGTGGAGGTGTGACGGAGAGAAAGACTGCGAAAGTGGAGCAGATGAAGAAGACTGTGCAGCCGGTCAGTTCCTTTATAGATTACAAAATAGATATTATTATCTTTTTAGATTATAAAATAAACACAGTTGTAAATCTATCAGAGAAAGAGAACAGTTATACCATGACCATGATGAGATATGAATTCTTATTTTATCCTTCGGATTAATATTGCATTTTTATTATTGTATTGAAATTCTTGCAAAAATTTAAATATACGCACATATCTATATATCCGTGTATCTGTGTATATACACCATAAGCTTTACCATAAAATAAACATTACTATAAAATACAGGAAAGCTGGTTAGCTGAAGGCCTGCTCCTTTAGGGGGGGGAAAAACAGTCACATTCTTTAAAATGTGGTAAAGTTGGTTAGCACGGAGCTAGCTGGTTCGCTGAAGGCTTTTATTCCATTAAAGTCGAGTTTGGTGAGAAAAAAAATCTTAAAGATTAAAAAGCAATACGCTCTTACTATCTCCTAATTTAAATCTTTATTTTATTGCTTTTCGTGGAAATAGTCTTGACTGAAAAACGATCACTTTCAGTTTCTGACAAAGTCGTGTTTGGTGAAAAAAACGGACTAATTAAAAAAATTATTAAAATGTGTTTATGATGAAATCTTCAGCTTAAACTGAGTAATGAACATGAATTTTTTTTCTATGGTGACATTGAGGTCACCGTGTATGATCCGATATCCCAGGAGTAGATTAACAAATCAGAGCGTAGAATGGCTAATATATAGTGACCTAGGATAGAATATAAAGAGTTATGTTACTATTATATGATATTATATCAGTATCAGGATTGATTATCTCACAATACTCGCTTTAAATAATCAGGAGTTCATGCTGTTTAATTATTTATCATTATTATTTTTTTATTATTATTTATTTTATTTTTTTACATTTCTATTTAAATATAAATAATAATATACATTTATTAATATATTTTAAAGATAAAGTCCCATTAAAGATCTTATAAAATATTTCATAAATGAATGAAAGATAAAATGAATCTCTGTGTTCTTGACTCTGTATCTGAAGGTCAGTGATAAACAGAGCTAATGTACGAGGAGGGATTTGGGTAGGGGTGGGGGTGGGGGGGTCTTTACCAGGACGGACGACTTGCACTGCTGTCCTCATTTTCAAAACTCTGTGTCTGTTTCTCTCTCTCTCTCTGTCTGTCTATCTCTATCCGTCTCTCTCTCTATCTCTTTCTCTATCCATCTGTCTCTCTATCCGTCTCTCTATCCATCCATCTCTCTCTATCCGTCTCTCTCTCTCTCTCTATCTCTCTCTTGCTGTATCCATTTCTCTCTCTCTCTCTCTCTCTCTCTCTCTCTCTCTATCTTTCTCAATCGTCTCTTTCTCTATATGTGTCTCTCTATCTGTCTTTCTCTATATGTGTCTCTATCCATCTCTCTCTTCCCCTCTCTCTCTATCTGTCTCTCTCTCTCTATTTATCTGTCTCTCTATCCGTCTCTGTCTCTCTCTCTTTCTCTCCGTCTCTCTGTCTTTCTCTCCGTCTCTCTCTATCTCTCTCTCTCTCCCTCTCTATCTGTCTTTCTTTCTCTATCTGTCTCTTTATCGGTCTCTCTCTCTTTCTCTCTCTATCTGTCTCTCTCACTGTATCCATCTCTCTATCTGTCTCTCTCTCTCTCTATCTTTCTCTATCGTCTCTTTCTCTCTCTATCTGTCTCTCTCCCTCTGTCTCTCTCTGTTGCTATCCGTCTCTCTCCCCCTCTCCATCTGTCTCTCTCTCTCTCTCTCTATTTATCTGTCTCTCTCTCTCTGTCTCTCTCTTTCTCTCTCCGCCTCTCTCTCTGTCTCTCTCTCTCTCTCCCTCTCTATCTGTCTCTCTATCAGTCTTTCTCTTTCTCTCTCTCTCTCTGTCTCTTTCTATCCGTCTCTCTCTCTTTCTCTCTTTGTAACATCTTACAAACTCAAGAACATGTTAAAACACAGACAGGCAACAAACGTAGAGAAACAAGTGAGGGAGAAAACCAGGAAGTTCTCTGAGCAACAGAACTGGGATTAATACTGAACAGATGAACACCATCAGAAAACAAACTAATAAAACAGAGACGGGGCTAAAACTGGAACTAAATCACAAGCACATTGCTCCTGTCGCCATGGAAACACTTTTATATGTACACTTTCTGTGCTGTTTTATTACACAGAAGTATAAATGATGCAGCCTGACTAATGCAGCAATGAATCATGGGTAAATATAATGCAGTGTGGCGTTAATGACTCTGATGATGTAACACACTATGATGTTTTCATAACAGACAGCGTCTCGTCCTGATCATCTGTTAAACAATGCATTATCACCATGACAACAACAATAACAGCGTCCCCAAAAAAACCATGACACCTAGTGCTAAAACTTTCACTGCTCCCCTTTTTAAATAATAAATGATCTCCTTCGATTTATCACACGCAGCCGAGTTTACTGGTTGTGCTTCATCAGTAACTATCACTGCTCTGACTCACACACACACACACACACACACACACACACACACACACACACACTCCGCCACCGCCTCCACCACCGCCACCGTGTAATCAGAAGCTTAAAAAGTCAATCTCTCTTGAACCCAGGGATAATTGAGTCGCACTGCTGATGAATTATTCATGAGTGTGTTCAGATAGGCATTAAACAGGGTGTGTAGTAAGTTCAAGTTGTGTGTCGATAGTATAATAATTATACGTTATGAAATTTAGATACGACCGAAAACAAGTTTAAAAAGAGAAAGAGCTGCGGTTATAGAAAATTAATCAACACCTGAAGACCAATCAGAATCCAGAGCTGGACAGTGCGGTGATGTAAACAGGAAATAATTCTGAAGAAAAAGTGTGAGTCAAAACCGTCACGTTTATCTGTAACAGAATCTCCACGGTGAATTCTTTGCAGTTTGTTTGGGTATGTCGCTCGTTCTCATACCCAAACTCCCTCCTTAACTAGCTCCTAGCGAACATTAGCAAACCAAACACCTTAAAGGAAATGGAATATTACCTTTTTAGCTGGAGGTCATAGCTTTATGGGTTCCAAGCAGGTACAATACAATTCAGCGGTAAAGCTACATGAGCATCGATAAATGAGCAGCGATTTTGGAGTGCACACTTAAATTAGCATTATGGATTAGCTACCATCAACCAGCTCATGGTTGGGCACCCACTCAACTTGCGCAGACGTTTGAACTAAACATAGCTTCCACTTTGAGCTAAAGTTGCACTTCAGGTTATATCTCACAGCATGTTTGGTTTTGAGAAGAGGCGTGTCCTCGACCGGGCGAAAGGCGAACCCTCCTCAACGGCACAAACTCAAGATGGCGACTTTCATTTTGACTTTAAATTTGATTCAAAGCCTCACAATAAAAGCGCGTATTTCAGTGCGTATGCTGTACACAGTGACTGAGTCGATCTAACGGCTGTGAAAACGTTCTCTGACTTTTATTCGAATCTATGATTGTTTAATTTTTGTCGAAGCCCTCACGCGGCGTGAAATATTGCGCCGTATGATACCCCATTACACCACATGATTGTTGGATTGAGGCGTAGCTGAAGCTCGTCGTGCCGCGGTGTGATAAATGAGGCATGTCAGCAGAGTGGGATTACAGATTAGCCGCGGTGAGGATAATTGATTCCTCCTACACGCTGTTCTAAACTTCCTCCCGACGAATCTCATCACACAGATCCTTTATTCTAAAGAAAGCTGCTTGTGTGACGTGAACGTGAGGTCAAACCTGCTGGAACGTCATTCCTCTGTTTGTCCAGCGGATCATTCTGGCGTCGGGTTTATGTACAGTGAGGAGAGAAGAAGAGACGAGTCTGAAACTTTTCAGACAAAGAGTTGATTATTAAAATCACTTTAAATATAGTAACATTAATTTGAAATTTGTTTTTTGTGATCATGATCTGTTTTCAACAATAATCTACGTCACTATTAACACATCGAGCTCTGTCCTTCACAGACGCTCGCTCCTGCGCTTCCGGAGAGTTCCAGTGCCGTAACCTGAAGTGCATGTCCCCCGCGTACGTATGCGATGGTGATGACGATTGCGGCGATGGCACTGATGAGGAGCAGTGTTCGCCGCCGTCGTGTGCCCCCCTCCAGTTCCGCTGTAACAGCTCCGAGTGCATCCCGCAGCCCTGGACCTGCGACAGAGACCCGGACTGCTTTGACGGATCAGACGAGTGGGAGGGGCTTTGTGGTGACGGAGGCAGCCGAACTCTTCTGCCAATGATTCCCAGGCTGGAGTGCAGTGTTGGAATGTTCCGCTGCGGGAGCGGAGAGTGCGTCAAGCTAGCGTGGAGGTGCGATAAAGATCCGGACTGCGTGGACAGATCAGACGAGTCCGACTGCCGTAAGTCACACAGTCTGATAATCTCACACTGTTTATTTCATCTGCTGCCAGATTACAAAGAATATTCTGGTAAGCCCCGCCTCCTGCTCCAGGATTGGTTAGTCCACCAGTTGCTTCAGCGTTATGATGCTGAGAGTTCTCTGCTTTTTAGAAGCAGCTGTAGAGAAGGTCACTTCAACCTGCAGGGCACGTTTATTTTCACCCGCTTCTCTTCCACCACGAGGGTTTGGGATTCTGAGAGAGACTGGATAAGGAGCGGGGATTAGTTACCATACACACACACACACACACACACACACACACACCAAAGTGTGAGATTTCCCCAAGCTTCTGTTTTCAGCAGGAAGGTGAGCATGGTGATGTGGTATGTTTCAGAAATCAGCTGCAGGAGAGAATAATCTGTAGATGAATAATAAAGTGTAAACGGATTTTTATAGAAAAGGAATAATTTAGTAAAAATGTTGTGTTGGTGATTGTTAGTATGGCTTTTAGTCTTAAGCGGCGTCCATGCAGAAAGTGATGACCGCAAGCGTTTCCAGCGGCATGCGAATCGCCTCGCAACCCATGCGATTCTCTCTCGTGTGGACAGCTCTGGTTGCCTTGGTAACCCTTTTGGCATGTTTCCCACTTCCGAATGTTTCCGAGTGAAACTGTGAGCAGTGAACAGCTAGTCCTCTACGGGTAGTGTAGATCTGCCAGCAGTATCAAGCTCTACCTCACTAATAAATAGTTTATATTATCGTTAACTTCTATTATTTTATCTTATAATAAATATCTTTATTATTACCACAGGTCAAGTTTCGAACAGAGACTCTCATGCATCATGAACCAAGAAGAGTGAAACGTACAGTGTATAAATATAAACTCATAGAAGATGGTTTCAGAAGCGTGGACCCAATCAGGGCATTCCTGGTTCTTATCCTTATAAAATTTCTGTGTGCAGTCATAAAGCACACGGTGATAATGAACTGCTCTTCCATGCTGATGTGGGCGGAGTCATTAAACTCATGTTCGTTATTAATGATGTTGGTTGGTTTGGGCTTGGGTCTTGTTGGTTCTTGGTGTTATTCGGTATGTGTTTTGTTCTTATCCTGGTCTTGATCATTAAAGTGTTTGCTCTGATATAGTTTTTGGTTGTTGTATTGGTTGGTCTCTCGCACTCACTCACAGGCCTTGATCTTGTCTTGGGTTTGTTCTTGGTTGGTATTGGTTCTAATCTTCTCTTGCTCTTGGTACTGTTGATCATTAAAAAGTATTGGTGTCTTGGTCTTGATCTAATACTAGTATCTAGCTTTATGTAACCAGATGAAAATAATTCCACGCTACCCTGATTGATGGAGGTGTTTGTGAAAGTTGTAGAGAGATGCGGTCATTAAACCCCCGCGAGCTCCAGGAGGAAGAAAATGAAGTGAAATGTTCTGTAGAAAATTAACTCTTAGAAAATGAAAATGGGGCATTAAGTCATTAATGCCATTTCTTTCTGGTGAGAGAGAGAGAGAGAGAGAGAGAGAGAGAGAGTGTGTAAACAAGTGTTAGTTGTTTATTCATTTATTTAATGAAGCGTATTTTCCTGCTGTTGGTTACGATAAAAAGCACTTTAAATGCACAGCTAATTTCCTTCTCTTTCATGTTTCCTCTGATTATCAGCATGAGATTATGGTGTGCTTCAGGGAAAAGTGTGTGTGTGTGTGTGTGCACGCTGCTCTAAGCTGTGCGTCTGTGTAAGTGTATTGCTCTAAGTTCTTTGTGTCTGTGTGTGTGTGTGTGTAGCTCTCCTGACGTGTCGTCCTGATGAGTTCCAGTGTGGAGACGGTTCCTGCATACATGGCATCAAGCAGTGCAATAAAGTGATCGACTGTCTCGACCGCAGTGATGAGGCTGGCTGTGTTAATGGTAATAGAGTGAGTGTGTGTGTGTGTGTGTGTGTGTGTGTGTGTGTGTGTGTGTGTGATAAAGAGAGAGTTCTAGTCTTTTTAAATACTTTTTGTCTCTTTATATTTTTTCTTCTCCTCAGCTACCAAGTGTGAAGGCCCTTTGAAGTTCCTGTGTAGAAACGGAGAGTGTATCGACGGAGTAAAGGTGTGTGATGGCGTGAGGGACTGCAAGGATCGATCAGACGAGCCCAAGAGAGAATGTGGTGAGGAGTTGAATCTGGGGGACTTAGGACCCTGCAGCCAGCTAGATCAGAAGTACCAGACGAGAGCCGTGTTAATTAGGGCCGCGTTATGCAGACGTCCTGTACTGATCAGTCTCTCCGTGCGATCAGCTGTAACGTCCTATTCGTCAGAGGCACCCGCCCCAAACTTGGTGGATATGTGTAGGGTGGTTAGACCATTCCATCAACATTCCATCAGAATGAGAGGGGGTTATAAGAGCAACAGACCTTATATGACCCACATCATGAATGAATGAGAGAGAGTGAGATAAAAAAAGAGGGCGTGAGAGAGATAGATAGAGAGAACAAAGAGAGAGAGAGTGAGAGAGAGAAAGAGAGATCTCTAAAAGCAACAGAACACACGAGTGCTGCGCGTTTCTCTTTTCAGAGTCTGAGACGATCTGGCGTGTAATGGAGATGAGTTTAAAGTGTGATAGGATCCCGTCTGTGTTCACACTGAGAGCTGTCGGGGTGTAAAGATCATTTCAGCCAGTAGAACAGTTTGTGTTTACAGATTAAAATGTTACCAACTCCAACTTTAAACTACGATTTTTATCCACAGGTTTAAACGAATGTACGACGAACAACGGCGGTTGTTCTCACATCTGTGTGGATCGTCCAATCAGCTACGAGTGTCAGTGTCCCGCTGGGTACAAACTGCTGGATAAAAGGACGTGTGGAGGTCTGTATTTAAAACTTTAGAGCCGTGAACACTAAAGGGACAAACACTAAACTGTGGAAGTACAGATACTGTAGATACATATTCCGTGTGTGTGTCTGTGTGTGTGTGTTTCTCCTCACAGATATTGATGAGTGTGAGAACCCGGACGCCTGCAGTCAGATCTGCATCAACCTAAAGGGAGACTTCAAGTGCGAGTGTCACTCAGGATATGAGATGGACCCCGTGAGCAGAAGCTGCAAGGCTGAGGGTGAGAGCATCCAGCTACACTGCAGAAGATTCCAGTAGGAGATCCTTCACCTCGACAAAACACTGAGAGTCATCACATCAGAGTACTGTTCACACTGCGCTCCGGATCCAGGACACGCCCACCTTAGTCACCTTAGATCTGTCCAAGCCAGTCCAATCTGATTCATTCTAGTCCATAGCAGCAAAGTACTAGTTTAAGTGCATCATGTGAGAGAGGATGTACAGTCAGGACAGGTGATGCATGACCCTGAGGTGTAGAGGAGGGGTACTGAAACATCCTGAAGGGTTTATTTTTTTTTAAAATGACTGATTAGCTAATTACTGAAGAAATTAATCATTTCACACCGAATATTAATATTAATATCCTTTGCATCAGTGAGTTATAAAGGAATAACAGAATAGCTGAATGTCGTGCTTGTCTGATCAGAATCGAGTATTCAGTGAGACGTGTAATAACATGAAATGAACCTGCTCTACTCTCGGAGCTGCGGTTACCGAAAATGTGACCAATCAGAATCCACGATGTAAGAACAATAATTCCTATTTTGTTGTGTGGCGTGCAGGAAAGAGTCCGTACCTGATGTTCACTAACCGCCACGAGATCCGGCGCATCGATCTGGTGAAACGGGACTACACGCAGGTCGTTCCCACTCAGAAAAACGCCGTGGCCATCGACGTAGACGTTGCCGCCAACCGCATGTTCTGGTGCGACCGCTTTCATCGCAAGATATACAGGTGACCCGCCCCCGAACTCGCAAACACTCAGAGTCTGATAAAGAAACGTTTGTAAGTTTATTAAAGAATTTAAACATTTTAAACAGTTATGTTTATTACCAGTTAATAAGCGCAGCAGAGCTCTTTCTGTTTTCCTTTCCTTTATTGAAGAGCGTGTCACATGGGCGCGTGCTGCTGATACAGGCAGTCTGTTCTCGTGCATGATTCTGTAATAACTCCAGAGCTTATAAATGTGTAATGAAGCCCTTATGGGAATACAGAATAGAATAAGCTGTATGACAGAACGACTCATTACAAGTAATATTTAACTCAAATATAACGACCCCGTCCCCCGAACTCCATCCCCTCCTTCGTCTTCAGCGCCTACATCCACGAGGCCAGTGACCCGGCGCATCATATGACCCTGATCAACACGGACCTGCTCTCTCCAGAGGGTCTGGCGTTAGACTGGGTTCACCACAACCTGTACTGGACCGACTCGGGTCACGGCACCATCTCCGTGGCTTCGTCTGATGGCAGGAGGAGGCGTTTCCTGATCCACACTGACCTGAGTGAACCCAGGGCCATCGCTGTGGCTCCGGAGCAGGGGTGGGTCGAATTATTCATAGTGATTAATAGTGGTCCCCTTGTAAGATCCGGCTGGGCACTTCCCTAAAATAAATTACAGTATTAAAAATACAAAAGCATTTATTACTGTGTTAAAATGTTCCTGATGGGTTCCTGCTCCATGTGTAAACATCTGGGTGCCAATACTTTTACTTTATTGTGTATCATGAGGTTTGAATAATAACAAAAAGTACCGAATACAAGCTGTAAAGAAACACACATGCCTTATTTAGAAATTAATCTGTTACATGGTGTACATAAATTCTAAAATCTATTTGTAATTTTAAAATTAGTTTAGAAATGCTGTAATTATCACTTTCATTCTTTTTTCATTTCTATTTTTACTGTAATAGAATAAGAAAATTCCCTAATACATAAAAATGAAAAGAGAAAGCTTTTATTTTGTATTATTTATATTTTTTTATTATATTATATTATATATTTTTATTTTTACATTATTATTATTTATATATGTTTGTGTGTTTAATGTTTATTAATTATGTTTTATTTTTATTAATATAATGATTGGCAGGTTAAAGCACCAATTGTATGACCTGCACCGTGCGTGTGTTCTGGTGTTATTATTTGTTTACGTGTGAGTGTTTTGTTTTTTTTTCTTGTCAGGTTCATGTTCTGGTCCGATTGGGGAACGCGGCCCAAGATAGAGAAGGCTGGGATGAACGGAGTGGACCGACAGGTTTTAGTGTCCGAGGGCCTCGAGTGGCCCAACGGCATCACGCTGGGTACGAGCATCACACACTACACGCCCCCTACAGGTTCATGTGGGTTCGATTTGGTCCCGTTAGTGTTACTGTAGTGGTTTTGTGTGGACTGCAGGTCTGTAAGAATCCAACTCAGTTTTTACTTTATACTGAACACACACACACACACACAGATATTATTCCTCAACCTGCTTGAGGAAGAGAGAAAAATAAGTTATATAACTGTGTGTGTGTGTGTGTGTGTGTGTGTGTGTGTGTGTGTGTGTGTGTGTGTGTGTAGATGTGGTGGGGAAGCGACTGTACTGGGTGGACTCGAAACTCCGTCTGCTCTCCAGCGTGGACTTTAATGGATCTCAGCGCAAAGTGATCCTGTCCTCCAGCGAGAAACTCGGCCATCCCTATGCTCTCGCCGTCTTCGAGGTATCTGTGTGTGTGTGTGTGTGTGTGTGTGAGTAGACAGACTAATTTCGTGCTTATCAGTCTGTATTCTGGGTTTCATATCTCTGGTGTCCATGGTGACGGTAAGATGGACGGCGTGTGTAATAATGAGTCCTGATGAGGAGAGGTGATAAAGACGGTGCGGCTCTGTGTCCCGTCACATTGATATCACTTTTTAAAACAGTGCTTGAGTGTTTAATAAAAGAACAGATGGTATTATTATTTTCAACAATCTTTACCACCCACACAGCGCTGCTGAAACTGCGCATTAGGCTAATTTGCTGTTTCAAATTGCCCCTAGGTGTGAGTGAGAATACAAATGGTTGTGTGTGTGTGTGTGTGTTGGTCCTGCGATGGACTCAGTCTTCACCCAGTGTCGGCTGAGACAGGCTCCAGTATCCTCGCGACCCTCGTAGGATTAAGTTAATTAAATGACTAAATGAATGAAAGTTTTCATAGAAACTCTTCATACTGTCTGTGCAGTGGTTAGCACGTCCGCCTCTCAAAGAGAAGGTCCTGGGTTTGACTCCCGGGTTCGGGTGGTTCTGTGTGGGCTTTGCATGTTCTCCTGGTGCTTGCATGGGTTTCCTTCAGGTACTCCGGTTTCCTCCCACAGTCCAAAAACATGCACAGAAAGTTGATTGGCTGTTCCAAAGTCTGGTGAGCTGTTCAGGGTGTACCCTGCCTTTACCCAGAGTCAGCTGAGATGGGCGCCAGCCTCCCCTTGACCCTAATTAGGATTAAGTGGCTTCGAAAATGAATGTATGAATGAATAAAATAAAATGCACAGCGCCCCCTGCTGGACCTGCTCTACTATTACACTACTGGCTCCTGTTATTTATTATGTCACCTGACCGCCG
Source organism: Tandanus tandanus (assembly GCA_039654325.1). NCBI lineage: Eukaryota > Metazoa > Chordata > Actinopteri > Siluriformes > Plotosidae > Tandanus > Tandanus tandanus. The sequence continues at coordinate 24,604,123 of JBCNYH010000011.1, read as the reverse complement.
TTTACTTTATTACTCGTGTTCTTTGATCTCTTGTTCAGGACCGCGTGTACTGGACGGACCGTGAGAAGGAGGCGGTGTACAGTGCGAACAGACTCAGCGGACAGGATGTGACCAGCCTCGCGGAACGTCTGAAAGATCCGCACGATATCGTGGTGTTCCATGAGCTCAGTCAGCCCCAAGGTTGGCTCCACACTCTTTATTACCCTGTTATTACTTTTACACTGAAACACCTCTTCTCTTCTTTTAACTGTAGAATCATCGCGGTAGTGCCGTGTTCTCCGAGCTTGGCGATGTGGGTTCTCTGTAAAACTTTATTCAACTAAACGAGCGCTAAAGTAACCACGTATACGTCGTTTCAGCTCTAACTGCTCACCGCACGTCTTCAGTGAACTCCTAAAAGATACTCATGCTGCTGTAGTCCGTCAGTCAGTCTGATCTTCTGGCTGAAACTACAGCAGGTCTTCTACGGTAAATAAATAAATCTGTGATCCTGCAGGAAGTGTGTTGTAGCGAAGCCGTGCTGTAAATCCTGAGGTTAGAGTGATGTGTTATTGAGACTCGGAGCCCTGCTGTTCCTGATCGAGCTTATAATGAAGCTGCTCAGAGATTTAATTGGTGCCGTGACCCGGCTCAGCTTCTGCTGATCTCTCGAAGCTCCTGCTGCTGCTGCACAGGAAACAGGAGCAATAAAGAGAAAAGTCAAACCAAGGTGAGGAAACTCACGCAGAGCTGCAGCACAGACAAACTCTCACTTTCTCAAAGGTTAAATAACCGCAGCACAAAGTCGTCCCTGAAGTCCTGAATGCTCACACACAGCAGGAGGCGTGTTCAGGATCCCTTCCGAAAAAACCTCTCAGTGAATCTGCAGCAAGGTCTGAAACTCTTCCTCTACATCATATCTTCTGGTTATAACCGCGTCCTCACGCTAAAACACAACCACATTCGCAATAAAGCTAGCAGAGTTAGCATCTGTGGCTAAAAATATTTTAAATGCAGTGTAGAAATAGACACTCAACTCTATACATTATAAAACTAAAAAAATACTTGAGGATATTTTACTCATTTACTTTTATAAGAACTATAATAAAACTATAATAAAAGGATTTGTAGGACAGTAACATGAATAAATGAAACTAAAACTCTGACTGTTTGAGTCAGCTGATTGGTGTGAAACTGTGTGTGTGTGTGTGTGTGTGTGTGTGTGTGTGTGTGTGTGTGTGTGTGTGTGTGTGTGTGTGTGTGTGTGTGGTTGAAGTGCGCCCTCTGGTGGACAAACTATGCAACACCACCACACATAAGATGGCAAAAGGATCCGTCTTCTGTTTCTCATGGCATTTGGCAGACACTCTTATCTTATCCAGAGTGACTTTCAATTATCGTTTTTATACAGTTGAGGGTTAAGGGCCTTGCTCAAGGGCCCAACAGTGGTTGTAATAGCGATACACTGATTTATCACTCTGGAACTGATGCAGAATCAAAACATTACCGACTTTAATGCAGTAGAGGAGAGGTTTTTAAAAGAAGGAACAAATATTAAAACGTATTGTATGATCAAGTGTGATAGTTGATGTGTGTGTGTGTGTACAGCTGCAGACAGCTGTAACCTGGGCGGTGTGAGTAACGGCGGCTGTGCCTTCCTGTGCCTGCGCGCTCCTCAGATCAGTGATCATTCACCCAAATACACGTGCGCCTGTCCCGACGGCGAGGAGCTGAGCCCTGACACGCGCGCATGTGTCCCCGGTAAGTCATCACACACCTTGTAACTAGCGTCCAGCTCCGTAATGTGTCCACCAGTCACACTGTGGAAACAGAGCGAGCTGATCTGTCGTGTTCTCTGTCTTTGATAAGTCCTTGATTTGTTACTCAGTAATATCATTTCTTTATCTCTGGGCATGTTGTGCTCCTGTTTAATGATTGTCATGTGTTAAACATGAGAAGTACTTAATAATAATTATAGTAATAATAATAATTATAGTAATAATAATAATTATAATAATAATAATAATTATAATAATAGTAATAATAGTAATAATTATAGTAATAATAATAGTAATAATAATAATTATAATAATAGTAATAATAATAATAATTATTATTATTACTATTATTACTATAATTATTACTATAATTATTACTATTACTATAATCATTACTATTACTATTAATGATAGTAATAATAATAATAATAGTAATAATTATAGTAATAATAATGAAGATAGTAATAATAATAATAATAATGGTAATAATAATAATAGTAATAATTGTAGTAATAATAATAATAATAGTAATAATAATAATAATTATAGTAATAATAATAGTAATAATAATTATAGTAATAATAATAATTTTAGTAATAATAATTATAGTAATAATAATAATTATAGTAATAATAATAATTATAGTTATAGTAATAATAGTAATAATAATAATTATAGTTATAATAATAATTATAGTAATAATAATTATAGTTATAATAATAATAATAATTATAGTAATAATAATTATAGTTATAGTAATAATAGTAATAATAATAATGATAGTTATAATAATAATAATGATAGTAGTAATAATAATAATAATTAGTTATAGTAATAATAGTAATAATAATAATTATAGTAATAATACTAGTAATAATAATAATGATAGTTATAATAATAATAATTATAGTAATAATTATAGTTATAGTAATAGTAATAATAATAATAATAATAATTATTATAGTAATAATAATTATAGTAATAATAATAATCATAGTAATAATAATAGTAATAATAATAATAATAGTAATAATAATAGTAATAATTATAGTAATAATAATAATAATAATAGTAATTATAGTAATAATAATGATGATAGTAATAATAATAGTAATAATTATAGTAATAATAATAATAATAATAATGATAGTAATTACAGTAATAATAGTAATAATAATAGTAATAATAATTATTATAGTAATAATAATAATAATAATAATAATGATAGTAATTACAGTAATAATAATAATAGTAATAATAATTATTATAGTAATAATAATAATAATAATAATAATGATAGTAATTACAGTAATAATA
>JBCNYH010000011.1:24569590-24600496 GCA_039654325.1 Tandanus tandanus | reverse complement strand
GTCGGCTGAGATGGGCGCCAGCCTCCCCGCGACCCTAATTAGGAATAAGCGGTTCAGAAAATGAATGGATGAATGATAGTAATAATAATAGTAATAATAATAATCATAGTAATAATAATAGTAATAATAATGATAGTAATAATAGTAATAATTATAGTAATAATAATAATAATCATAGTAATAATCATAGTAATAATCATAGTAATAATAATAATAATTATAGTAATAATAATAATAATTATAGTAATAATAATAATAATAATAATTATAGTAATAATAATAATAATAATAATAATTATAGTAAAAATAATGTGTCCTCAGTCCAAAACGTGACGGTGGCACCAACGTACCCCAGCTTTCCTCCGAACAGCACCGTAGAGTTCGAGTCAGTGACTGAGGCAGGCGTGGACACGGTGACCTCAGAAATCTTGTTGAGTTCAGAGGTCATGACCTTCCAGGAGAAGACTCTACCATCTGAGTCCACACCGAACATCACCGTCGTGTCCGTGCAGATCCCAACTGTACCACTGACCACGCCTACACAACACACCAACAACCTGTCCCATCACTGTGAGTGTGTGTGTTAGCATGATGCTAATCTGTAGCTGGGCGTTAATGAAATGTAACGGGTGATAATTATAAATTCATGTAATGTCTTCACTAACATCTGAATGACAAGGAATCTGTTCATTCCTCCTCTCTCTCACTCTTTCATTTCTCTATCTCTCTCCTTTGCTCTCTGTCTTACTCTACCGTCTCTCTCACTCTCAATCTCTCTGCATGTCTCTCTTCCTCTCCTTTCTATATCTCGCTCTGTGTGTCTCTCTCTGTCTTACTCTCCCTCGTCTCTTTCTCTCGGAATCTATCTCTGCATGTCTCTCTCTCTAGCGGGTGATGAGTTGTTTGTACTCGGACACTCTGTCCCCGTCGCTGTACTCGGAGTTGGAATTCCCATCGGTACGTTCCTACATTCCTCCTCACAGGTGCTGCTGACAACCAAATTATTTATAGTGCAGTGTGTTTGTAAGAGAGTGCACGTGAGTGTGTGTTTGTGTGTGTGCGTGTGAGAGAGAGAGAGAGAGTGTGTGTGTGAGAGAGAGAGTGAATTATATACAGGTTTATTATCCTGATGCTACCTTAATATTTTTTGACGCTCATTTCATATCTTCTTATCGCTTTCTTTCTTTTCTAATTATTCACTCTTGTCCTTTTCATTAATCATTAATTTCTCCCTCTCTCTTCCTTTCTTGTCTTCTTCCCTTTCATTTTATCTTCCTTTTTTGGTCCATCTCCATCGGATTCTCCTTTAATTCATTCTCTTTTCTGTCTTTTCATTTATTTAATCAATCTTCTCTCTCTCTCTCTCTCTGTATTTCCAGATGTTTTATTATTTTTCACTCTGAACATCAGACAGAATCATTCAGTGCTCCATTTTACCCATTTATCGTTAAATCATCTTGTGGTCTAGTAACTACATGCACTTCCCTTTCTTATATGCACTTCCTGTTGTGTATGCAGTGGCGTTCGTGTTGCTCCTCTCTGCTTCCTGTCTGATTTATCGGAACTGGAGACTCCGGAGCACTAAGAGCATGAACTTTGATAACCCCGTGTACCGGAAGAGCACCGGCGAAACCGAAGAGGACGAGATCCACATCGGGAGGAGCGAGGGGCTCGCCACGCACCACCACCCCTATCCAGTGCCTGTAGTCGGCACGGCGACGTGTCCGCCGTTCATCGCTCTGCCTCTGGGTGGCGCCGTGACAGATCCGGTCCCACACTGGTACACGGAGCCGCCCACCATCACCAGTGCCAAGTGACAGTCAGCAAGGACTCCAAGGTTTCCATGGGAACGGTGTTTCCAGTACATGATGAGGCACTGCACTGAGGCAGAGTGTCAAAAGTTTGTACACCCGCTGGATCATACGAAGTGGGGGCGTGTGTCTCGAACGGTCTGATGTGTGAATAATGAATTATAAAGAATGCAGTAATGTAAAGATACGATTAGACGCAGCGCAATAGAGACGCAGTAGCCCCGCCTTCTTTACTCAGGAGACAGAAAAAGAAGTGAGAGAAGGAAAAGAAATAAATATGAATGAGCTGATCACAGACGCGGCCGCATCAAATCCAAAACCTATGCAACGGCAGGAAGTTAGGTGATGTCATCACGTAACACGTTTTTATTTACGGCGGTTTAAAACGAAACCTCACCATCATTTCTCACTGCGTTTTTATTTTACACTCATAATCCGGTTTTTACTTTTTAAAGTAACACGATAGTAGAACTCTTACTCTATACCAGTTCAGTCAAAACAAATCTCTCTCTTTTTCCTCTCTCTCTCGTTCCTTCCAGACTGCAGTAAAGGAGGTGAGATTAGCGCTGCGGCGACTGCTACGTTAGCATTGTAATAAACTGAAGCGAAGATGTTATTTGTTAGTCAGTGGAACACGTGCGCGTGTTGTGAAACAGGAAGAAGGTTCTTTTACCTCATGGATGATGGACTGGAGTGTGTGGTATTGTCTCAGGGAGCTGGAACTCTGTGTGTGTGTGTGTGTGTGTGTGTGTGTGTGTGTGTGTGTGTGTGAGAGAGAGAGAGGATTACCAGAAGAGATCCCATAATGAGCGTATGAAGGTATGTATATAGCCGTGTGTATGATGAGTGTTTACAGTGAGGGCGTGTGAGAATCTTTCATAAAACGAGTTTCATTTAAATTCATTCATTTGTCGAACTGCTGAATCCCATCAGTGTCATGGGGATGCTGGAGCCTATCTCAGCCGAATCTGGGCGAAGGTGGGGTACACCCTGAACAGCTACCCCGACCGTCACAGGACCAACACACAACCACTCACACTTAGGGCACAGCACACGGGGGAACTCCACACAGACACGCTCTCGCCGAGCCTGGGATTCAAACCCAGGACCTTGTTGCTCTGAGGCGGACGTGCTAATCTCTACACCACAGTAACGCCCATTTTAAACCCAGTGTTAATCTAGGTAACAAAAAACAACACAGCGCGCACACACACACACACACACACACACATTACACTAGCACGACACACACTAAACATTAGAGATTAGACTAAAAAGTGCCCTGTACCATAATAATAACAAACACAACAAAACAACACTGTATTCATATAATAACAATAACAACAACAACAACAATAATAATAAATAAGTGGTTTATAAACAGCAGAAGACGAGGAGCGCTATAACCCATTTATTACTCTTCTATAACACAAATTATAAGTTTGGGGTTCATTTTCTAATTCTCACTCCATAAAATGAGGACTAGATGTGGAAGGGTGATAGTGTGTGTGTGTGTGTGTGTGTGAGAGGCTGTTTGTGTGAAAGTTGAACTTAACTGTAAAAGTTTTCGTACGAATACTTTTGATACGATTGTGTAAAGATGAATAAATGTACATAAGATTTTAGACGACGTTGTTGGTTATTAAATTAGAAATTTATTTGTATAAAATGATGAGAATCTTCCTCAAAACAAATATAAATTGTAAATTCTCTTCTAAACTTTTGCCTTTTATTCCTGTGTATGTTTTTACTTTATCATCAGAAAACTGATGTGATTTCTTTATTCCTTTATTTGGGTTTTTATACAGAAGGAGATTTACTGAACATCCTTTTAATATTTAAATTTAATCCCACTGTATTTCTATTATAAACTCCCTCCCCCCTCTTGCTCCCTCTCTCCCCCTCCCTCTGACTCTCTCTCTCTCTCCCCCCCCTCGCTCTGACTCGATATCTCCCTCCCGCTCTCTCCCCCTCCCGCTCTCTCTCCCCCCCTCGCTGACTCCCTCTCTCTCTCTCCCTCACTCTGACTCCCCCTCTTTCCCTCTCTCCCCCCTCGCTCTGACTCCTTATCTCCCTCCCGCTCTCTCCCCCTCACTCCCTCTCTCTCTCCCACCCGCTCTCCCCCCCCTTGCTTTGACTCCCCCCCCGCTCTCCCTCCCACCTGCTCCCCCCCCTCGCTCTGACTCCCTATCTCTCTCCCGCTCTCTCTCCCTCCCACCCTCTCTCTTTCTCCCCTCTCGCTCTGACTCCCTCTCTCTCCCTCTCCCCCCCCTCCCACTCTCTCTCCCTCCCACCCGCTCTCTCCCCCCTCGCTCTGACTCCTCTCTCTCTCCCCCTCACTCTGACTCCTCCTCTTTCCCTCCCTCCCTCCCTCCCCTCTCTCTCTGACTATACCCCCCCTCTCTCCCTGACTCTCCCCTTAGCCCCCTTCCTCTGTGGATTGTTTTATAAAAACATTCAGCGCTGTTTGTTTTTCTGTTCTTCCACTCGAGCGTTTCACTGAAATCTCGTCTGACTGTAACATTAATGAGACGTGTTCATGTTTTGGATTTCAGCGAGTGCACTGAAGCGACAAGCTAATGATGTAGCGCCTCCATTTTCTTTCAGCTCTTTGATCAGGACTCATCTCTCTCTCTCTCTCTCTCACAAACACACACACACACACAGAGCTCATGCTGTCTGATTTATTTGCAGAAGGGAGAGATCAGACAGTCAGGTGATCCAGGAGACGTAAAGGATGTGCAGTTTCCACACACAGGTTAGTGATGTTTCTATAGCAACAGCTCATTTACTGCGGTGTGTACAGCGCACGCTTCACTAATTTACACATTTAAGGAAGGAGTCTCCAGTGTTAGAGATTAAAATGTAACTTTAAGCGAAATTGATGTGGGTTTTTTGTTTGTTTTTTTTAAACAGGTTCTTGGTCACATGATGAAACAAGCTGCATTAATTTATCCATTCATTCATTTGCCAAAACACTTAATCCTATTAGGGTCACAGGGAGGCTGAATCCTATCTCAGCCAACTTGGAGCAACAGTGGGGTACACCCTGAACAGCTCACCAGTCCACTGCAGGGCAACACAGACAAAACTATTCACACCCACACCTGGGGGCCATTTAGAACAGCCAGGTAGCCTAATGTGCATGTGTTTAGACTGTGGAAGGAAACCCGAGTACTCGGTGGAAACCCACGTAAGCACAGGGAGAACATGCAAAAAACTCCACACAGAAACGGCCTCACCGATGATGAGCCCGGGACTCAAACCCAGGACCTTCTTGCTGTGAGGTGGATGTGACAACCACTACGCCACCGTGTAGAAAAAAAAGCAGTAAAAAGAAAAATACTGCAGCACTTCGTTTAGTGTTAAAGATAAAAACATAAACCTATCCACGAGTCTTTCAGATAATAATAATAATAATACAAATAATAATATTAACAAGTGATTATAAAAGTTTGTTATTATTGTAAATATTCTGTATAAATTGTAGATATTTTAGAATAAACCTAAGCTGAGGAAGTTCTCCACGGAGCGCGGGTTCTCGTCTCTAAGCCATCTTGCACTTGTCGTAGGCTTTAGTGTTGGTGGTCCGAGCCTTAAGCAGGTCTGCGATCTCTGTGTGTGACGCCTGCGTGGCCAGAGACAGAGCACTGCGATTTCCCTGTAACACACACAGCAGACGCTTGTTACACTCGTACTGAGAGGAGAGAGAGGGAGGGGAGTGGAGGGGAGGGGGGGGTGTTGGGGGTGATGCGTCTCTACTGCAGATCAGAGCTGAAGAAGCTCAGCACAAAGAAAAATAAAACAAAGGAAGTATAAAAGAACCACCTTCTGTTACTCTGACACACTTTCTGCTTCTCTATTTATTTTTGTTTGTTTATTTTCTCTGACTGATGAAAGCGGAAGGGATTTTTTTTTCAGATTTCTGCAGTTTCTCTCTTCAGTGTGTGAGAAATCTGGAACATACATAGGATACAGACTGAATAATAACATACTGGTAATAAATCATTACAAGCATTTTTACTCTATTAAACTCCTTCACAAACAAACAAATTTTATTTATGTATCTGTGATTAAATACAACATCTGTACTGCAACACGGCACGGCGGTGTGGTGACTAGCACGTCTGCCTCACAACAAGAAGGTTCTCTGGGCGTTTCTGTGTGGAGTTTACATGTTCTAGCCCAGGCTTGCATGAGTTTCCTACGGGTATTCCGGTTTCCTCCCACAGTCCAAAGAAATGCACATTAGGCTAACTGGCTGTTCCAAATCACCCCTAGGTGTGAGTGTGAATGGCGAGCTGTACCCTGCCCTCGCCGGAGTCGGCTGAGATGTGCGCCAGCCTCCTTGCGACCCTAATTAGGTTTAAGCGACTTAGAAAATAAATGAATGGGGAAAAAAAAAAAAATCATAAATAAATAATTATAATAATGCACTGTAGTTTCCTGAAAATGAAGGTTTTCCTAAAATTTGGATAAAAGTGTGACATTAGGGATTTTTAGGAAGCGACTGCTTCCTGTGTTATTTATTTATATAATACCCCAATAATCTCTTTTAACAAATCATTTAAAATCATAAATATAAATAAATACAGAGATAAACAGACATTAGAAGCTGAACTGTAACTGTGTCCACAGGGTGGCGCTCACACTCAGCTTAACACTTTATTTATTAAAAAAGAAAGACTTACTTGTTTGTATTGTAATTGTTTTTCCCTCAACAATAAATAAATAAATGTAGCGCCTGGTTATCACTCTAACAGAAACGCAATCTTATTTAAAAAAGTAAACGAGTACAGCGTTCTTAACTCCTCCCCCAGGAAGGCAGTGTTTGAAGTTTATTTTTTATTTTTGCACCAAAGAAAACATTTTTTCTTATTTTTTAATTCTTACATATAGAACCACAAATAATAATAATATATTTTATATTTAATGATGTTTTATATATATATATATATATATATATATTCTACCTAAATATAATTTTATTTAGTTATATTAGACTAATAAAAAGAAAACGTTTGTACTTTATCCGTGAGGTTCACGTCGCAGTCGGGATCCTGCAGCAGAATACGGACGATGTCGGCGTGTCCGCGGTCGCAGGCGCTGATCAGAGCCGTGGTTCCTGCTTGATCCTGAGCGTTAACGTTTGCTCCGTGTGCCAGGAGGAGTCTCACCATGGTCGCTCGGCCATGTCTGACTGCCAGGTGGAGCGCCGTTTGACCCACCTGTAAGACACAGTGTTTAATACGTGTACCGCTCAATCCTGTGAGGTAATGAAAAATAATAACCATCAACAGCGCGGGGAACGTTACTGAGAGCCTGCGGGTCCTTAAAACTGTGGCTGGGTGATACGATATAAAACCTAGATACCATGATAAATTATAGCGTAAAACATTTTCCTGAGATCTTATCGTCAGTATCGTGACATGATATTTATACATATCGCACAGCCGTAGTCTGAAACCGCATTTTCAACACGAGTTAGTTAAATGATATTAAAATTGTCTTTTAAAAAAATAAAATGTAATTTAAAACGAAGACATCTGAACTACAGCAAAATGAGAATCTGATGAATGAAACCCAGTTTATTTCTATCTGATCCTAAAAGATGGTTAAAAGATCCATTTAAACCCACTACATTTAAACTGAGCAGTTTAAGCAAGCTGCTGAATCAAACCTCCAGGGGGCGGGGTCATATCTCATCAAAAATGTCCGGAGGGTGGTCAGAGCTCATCCAGCTCCTAACTGGGCAAAGGGAAAAGCCAAAAAAAGGTACAGGGGGTGTGGTCAGACTTGATACAGCACCTCCTACCCAGGCGGAATTACACAAAAAGATATAGGGGTGGAGTCAGACCTGATTTAGCTCCTCCTACCTCGACAGAGTCAAACCAGTAGTCCAAGTCCATGTGGAAGACGGCTCTGCATGTTTTAGGCTTTATAAGTGTGTTTTGTGTTGTAGATCCTCTCACAGGTTAACCTTAAGAACGCCCTGTATGGAGAATTAATCTCCACAAATCGTCTCTGAACTAAAACAGCGTGGGGACTCACCTGACCTGCGCGCGTGTTCACATCCCCCAACTCTAACAGCTGCTGCACCACCTTCACCTCCGCATCAGTGTCCAGCGGCTGGAGAGACGCCAACATGGCCGCCGTGTACCCGGTCTTATTCTTCAGGTCCACATCACACACACCTGGGGAAACATAAAATACAGAGAATACAGCTGCAGCAGGGGAAAACATCTGGTGAGGACCTTCTCAGTGTCCCCAGGCTCTGTAAACAACACCGATCATGACATTTCTGAATATTTTAGGATTTGGTTGATTCATTTTAGCAGCGGCTCCATCCTGGGTTCAACTGAGCAGTGATTCATGATCGAATTGAACGGAGGGTTTGGATGCTTCTAGTGACTCATGACCGAACCCTTCCCTGGGAGAAGGCCTCCTGGCGCATCGCCGTGCTACATCAATTACGTGAACAAGATTTTAGGAGAAAAATAGTCCTGCAAAGTAGGCAATACCCCTCAGTCCATGCACCACATTATAAAAGGTACACCCAGTCCCTAGAAGGACACCAAAATTAATGGTGAATAATGATGGCGTTTTCGAGGTAAAAGTGGAACACAAATTCAAGACGGCAGCTGCGGCGGCCATATTGGATATCACACTGTGACACAAATCGATAGGCTTGTGTAGTTACACAGTCCCAACAACCACACCAAACACGGTGATGATCGTTGATGGTGTCTTTGCAGTAGTTCACGGACAGCACCATTGTGAAGACAACACCCCGCACGCCCTTGAGCCTGAAGGTTAAATCAGTGCTAAACGCAGCAGTATGATGGAGATCCCCCGCCCCGTGTTCAGGGTATAATACTGTGGTGAGTTGATTTATTCTGTAGGTGTACATGACTCGTCACTGACCCGTGTCCAACAGGAGTTTAACGATGCCAAAGTTGGAGTGGGACACGCTGTAATGCAGCGCCGAATTCCCGTTATCATCCACCATATTAACCAGGAACTGCAGCACTGCGGGGGTCTCTCCACCCACTCTCTTCATGTACGGAGAGACCGTATCGGCACACGAGTTCTCCTCCGCACACAAGTGGAACCACTGCTGGAACACCATGGTCAGAGCCCGCCTCTACAGATCAACAAGAAAACAAGTAAAGGTCAGAAGGTCCAACGCCACGCCGACATCCCGGGTACGGTGTAGTGAATTACCATTTCATCGTTCGGCTCAGAAACTTCAGCCATGTGCTCCTCGAGGAAGTGACACGCCTTCATGAAGTCAGTCTCCACCCCCCTGAGGAAACAGGATTTAATAAGACTCAGTGATTAATGTTTAGGTTAGTTAGAACATGATCACGTGATGATGTCACACCGTTCTCCTTCACGATGCGACGCCTCTTCTGATTCATCTCCTAAACATGTGTCGTCTCTCTCGTCCTCTTTTTCTACTGGACATCCTGTTTCGCACATCCTGTCCTGCTCTTCATCATGTTCTTCAGCCACTTTCAGCTCTGTGGATTCTCTGAAGACCTCTTGCTTTCCGGTGATCAGGGTAGAACTTGGTGGCACTTCAGTTTGGATGATGTTTTGGTTGATCCTCTCCTCAGCATGTTCCTTCAGCTGAAAACACTCACCGAGAACAAATCTGGAGTAAAATGATTGACATTACAAATCAACACTGAACCCAGGTGTTTGTGATATATTGGTGTATGTACACAGGTTACCGATCTCGTCCATGGTCTTCTGTAGGACTTTCCCACGTCTTCACCACAGATGTTTGGTTCTCCGTCATGGACTCCTGAGCTTAAATGAGCAGAAGTCCAGGTACAAATAAGAGTTACACCTCATTTAAATGTTTTACACCTGAGGAAAACCAGCCTGATGGAAGCTGTGAATCAGTCCACCAAATAAATTTCTTATTCATTCAAACTGGACAAGAACTGGATTCAGAGATTAAGAAGAATTCTGTTCATCCATGGCAATGGGCCATTCAATGGGCATGTTATTGTACTGTGGAAGGAAACCAGAGTACCTGGAGGAAACCCACACAAGCACCGGGTGAACATGCAAACTCCACAGAGAAACACCCTCACCGAGCCCGGGACTCGAACTCAGGACCTTCTTGTTGTGAGGCAAATGTGCTAACCACTGCACCAGCGTACCACCCAAAGTATTAACTGGCGAGCTAAAAGGTTGATGGTACTCGTGTCTTTTGCAAAATCCAGAACTGGTCAAATACTTTTACTGAACATTCAGGATTTATTTTAACGTTTTTTTTTTTTTTGTGGTGTAAACACAGAGTCTGGGACTTGGTGGCTTTGTGGTAAACTGCTTGTCTCTGAATCTGGTGGTGCAAGTCCAGTTGTTGGTGTGTTATGGTATGTTGGGTGGAGATATGAATCAAGTGAATGGGTGTGACAGCAGGTGGAGCTGGTGGGTGTAGAGAAGGGGCAGTTGGAGGAAATAATGTTTAAAAACCACTAAATATTATGGGTGGTTATTTTTCAAACACCATTCTCTATATATCCAAAACAAAGTGAAAACTCCCTCTTTAGGCTCCATAACCACCTCTATCCTCTGCCATGTTGCTGAAGCTTCCACGCTCAGATCTTGGAGACCTGGCAGGGGTTTGAACCAACAACCTGTCAACCCAGAGGTGAAGCTCATCCACAATAGCAACAGGATGTCATACCAACACTCTGCTTTATAGGACTTTTCATTTTACATCATTATATACCCTGAACTACAACCAAAGCAAAAGATGGAATTGAATCAGGGATAACCAGAGTGTGACCTTAACCACTGCACCACCAAGGATGAGGAGGTGGTTGAGGTCCAACACTCATCACTTCCACAGTTTCTCTCAGTAACAGGAAGCAGCGTGCTAACCACCAAGAACTGGTTGATCTGAGCTTCCTGTGAGCTTTTGAGAACTTTATAAAGTCCCTGAGGTACTCATTTGGTTTGTTTGAATGTCTTGGTGAAATAATGCCACATATTTATAAACCTCAAGGTTAATTTACATTAAAAGCAACTTTTATACTCTTACCCATAATCTTGAGCCTCCAACCAAAAGCGTCCATGATGTTAACCTCTCCACTACTGAGGTGTCACTGATGTAATGAACGTTTGGCTTCCTAACTGCTTTAACATCATTTAAAAAAGAATAATTGTTTAGGAAGGCACAGTGGCGTTGTGGTTAGCATGTCCACCTCACAGCAAGAAGGTTCTGGGTTCGAGTCCCGGGCTCAGCGAGGGTGTTTCTGTGTGGAGTTTGCATACTCTCCTTGTGCTTGTGTGGGTTTCCTCTGGGTACTCCGGTTTCCTCCCTCAGTCCAATGATATGTACATAAGACTAATTGGCTGTTCCAAATTGCCTCAGGTGTGTGTGTTAGTGTGAATGGTTGTGTGTGTGTGTGTTGCCCTGCAACGGATAGGCGAGCTGTTCAGGGTGTACACTGCCGCAGCTATAAACATTCTCTTGAAGTTAAAAAAGTGCTAACACTGGAGACTCCTTCCACAAGCGGTAAATGAATGTGAGAAAAATTCACCCATCAATAATTTCAGGGGTCTTTTAATGAGTTTATGTCACGTGCCTGTGTGTAACGTAAACAATAATATATAGGAACGAGGGTGTAATTTGTTATAGAAAGCTCTGTGGTGTGAAGAGCGTTACCTGGTGGTGCAGGTGATGTATAAAGTGTAAGGAGGTTGACTAATGAGACCAGCTCTGTCTGGATGGAGCAGATGCGTGGGTGTAGATGTTCGGAGGACGCTTCTTTTCCTGATCCGTCGGTTCTGCAGAGACATTCCCATTGCTCCTGAAGAAGCTCTCTGACTTTTTTCACATGGTGCTCCATGTCTGTTTGTGATCCTCCAGGTTCTCGTGTGGTACAGGGTTCGAATCCCTCCTCTGAACCCACCCGGCTCATTTTATTCTGTTCAGATTCTGGCGAATACATTTGCACAGATGGTTCTGGCTTGTTTTGGAGGTCCGGTGCGTTCCTCACGTTGTCTGCTCTGACCCAGATGTTCTCTACATGTTGTTTGGTCAACTCATCGATCCTCTCGTCTTTGAAACGACTCTCCACTTCCTGTTCCTTCAGAAGATTTGTCGTCTTTTCCAGCTCGGACTCAAGTTCGTGAAGTTTCTGCTCTAGCACTGAGATCTTCTTCTGCAAAGCCTCAAACAGGGACTTGTCTTCATCATCTCTCTTACATGCTTGTGAATCTTTCTCTGTGGTCAGCGCAATCGCGTCAACTTGTTCAGAGGAAGCCTTGACGTTCTCTTCCAGCTGATCGTACTCCCGATCCATCCAGTCATCATTCGCTTCATTCTTCTTCTCCACAGCTCCTGGAATCTCCAGAGTCACGGTGTCATCAGGTTCAGGTGGGAACGTATGCAGGAGCCTCTCTCGCTCTTCCTGCAAGATACATATCTGTGCTTTAAGTTCCGGGATGATCCTGATCTCCTCTTCTAGCTCGCCGACTCTCCGGAGAGCTGCAGTCAGCTGCTGAACAGTCCCGTTCACGCCTCCCGGACTGTGGAAGACGTCCTCGGAAGAACTGTTTTCTTGAGAGAGGAAATCCCTGGAGCCGTTGGGGCTGGTCGGGTCCTCGGTGGAGTATTTTCTCAGTAGCACCGTTAGGGGTAAACTCGAGGCTCGCAGTAGATTTGGTCTCACATGTGGTCCCAATGGCTGCTCGTCAAAAGCCCTTGAGCTTTTGTACGGAGACTCGGATCTCCTGCCGAGACCGGCTGACTCGCCGTAGCTGCACTGAAAATCACACGGCTGCTGGGAGTCTGCAAGTCGAGTTCTGGGAAATACGATGCTGGAGGAGTTCCACTGAGAGGATCTGCAACTGTACCCAGGTAAGCTGAGGTTACGCGACAGGCTGCCGCTGCTCCGCCCACGCGGTCTACGCTGAAGTTGCACCCTTCTGATGGTGTTGCCCTTTTCGATGTCCTCGACATATTTAACGAAATCCAGGTCCAAATGAAATCCGTAGGGGGTTTCGATGGAATACGAAGGCGGTCTTCTGTGACTTCCGTTTTCTTTTGGAGCGACGCCATTCACTGCGAAAAAGAAGCAATTATTAAAGCGCGGCTTCCCGACAGCCGTGGAGTTGAGTCTAGATGGATAAACAAGAGGGTTTAGGGTTTAGGGTTGTTACCTTTCTGTGTGTCCATTGTTTTTGGGGCTCAATTATTAGTTTTTTCAGCTTGGTGGAGTTTTCATAGTGCGTTTAACCTGAGGATAGAAGAATAATGACGACAGACTGATTTCACTATAAGAAAAGTGGACGTCTGGCTATTCCTGATCTCTCACAGTAGCCGTAAGTCTTTTTTGTAAATGTGTAGAAAATTACCAACAAACTCTTTTCCAAAAATTCAGACTAAATGTTTATTTCGGTTTCAGAACTAAATAACACAAACAAGAACATTTTCCTTTCAGGCTCAGATGAAGGTGTGGAATGATTTTCTTTTTCTAATTTTTAATGTAGATGTTAAAGCGAGATGATTTACCAGATTAATCTTTCAGGCTTTCATCTCTCCATCAGATACGTTTTTAGCAGCAAATGTAAAATACCACAGTTACACACGTGAACGTCACAAACAGACCCAGTGTTGTACTTTGTTGAGTAAATTCTGTAGATGTGATCTTCCAGCCTGCAGCCCCACCTCGACTCTCGCTGTCTCGGTTTCTTTTTCCGCTCCTGACCACGCAGCACCACAGAAGCAGCCACAGCCCAAACAACTTCAGCCATGCCGTAAACACACAAACAGCTGAAAGCAACGTTCAGCTCGCTCAGTCGGACGTCTAGGACGCTCGATCTATTGTGAGCAGTACACGTCTTATCAGAAACCTCCTCTTCATTAGACGAGTTACAGGTATAATCAGGGAGAGGATCAGACACGTGCAGGAGAACAGGAGCTGATGGGGTCGAGGTCCTTCTAAGTGAGTTTACACTTAATCAGGAAGTACCACTCGAAACTGTCTCCTTCATCCTCAGGTCCAGAGTTCAGCTTATATTCACGGTTATAGTATCTTCACTGATAAACACCTACAGAGGGCTAGCAGGAGGATGGAAATCATAACACTCACCAGACAGGAAATAATAGAGCTTCAAGATTTCCATTCACTTCACTGAGAGAGCCGCGTGGTCAAATATGTGGAAAATATAAATATATAAAAAGGCCGTAATTACATTCTCATTACTGCTCATCATTTATTCATTACAATTTTTAAATAAATGTAATTATTTTAGTAGTAATTACTCAGTTCACTTTTTTGCGGACTCTAATACTTTTCACTGTGCCACACTTTTTATATATACTGTATATAAGGAAGGTCCTGGGTTCGAGTCCCAGGCTCGGCATGGGCGTTTCTGTGTGGAGTTTGCATGATCTCCCAGTGCTTGTGCGGGTTTCCTCCAGGTACTCTGGTTTCCTCCCACAGTCCAAAGACATGCACATTAGACTAATTGGCTGTTCCAAATCGCCCCTAGGTGTGAGCGTGATTTGTTGTGTGTGTTGGCCCTGCAGTGGTCTGGTGAGCTGTTCAGTACCCCGCCTTCACCCTAAGTCGGCTGAGATAGGCTTCAACCCTAGTAGGATTAAGAAGTTCAACAAATAATTTAATGAAATGTATATATATTCTAAAAAATGATAGCTTTTTAGAAGCACAAATCCCCCCCCCCCCCACACACACACACACACTCACACTCATCCAAACATCCATCCCCAAGTCCCTGCTCTCATTTAAATACATTTCTTTCCGTGCCATTCCTTCATTCCTTCTCGAACCACAAATTGGACCTGAACCTGCAACAATTTAAGATTTGCAAGACGCTCCGGAAATAAACAGAAACAGTGGCTATTTTTCGGTGTTTGGGTATGGGCGTGAGAGTGGGCGTGACTTCTGTAAGGGAAGGGGTGCAGTATAGAACCCTGAGAGGAGTAAACAGAACTGGAGCTCGGTTGTGCTGGAGGTGCCAAACCAACAGGAATACAGAGTTTAGCTGGATTTGACCGCAGTGATTCAGAGACGTCTAACCGCTCGTGTTTATGGTGTTGAACTTCTGCCTGTGGAGTTTAGAAACCCCCCAAAAAAATTCTTTTTCCAGATCACATATTAAAAACTTGGTTTTGTTTATTCTCACACAATGGAGTACGAGTGTTACAGTCATTCCATTCTTCCTGTTAGGGCCCCTGAGCGGTGTGGTTTCCTCGGCACAGAACCTCATTCCTTCTCGTCTATTTGGAGTTTGGGGTTGAGGACGAAGGCCAAAGCCCGTGCGTCCCTCTCTGACCCTTTACTTCATGTGGTGAGGGTGTGGAAGGACCTACTGTCTCTCTTTTACAATGAGAACTGTGTTTTCTTTTTCATTATTCTCTCTCTCTCTCTCACACACACATCTGTTTTTCAGCTCTGTTTCACTCCTTTCTTTTCTTTTCTTTCTTCTGTCTCGCTCTGTTTCCTTCTCGACAGAATTTGGACCGTGCAGATCATCTTGGTATGCTGCCAAACTCACTGAGCGCACATGAAAAGTGTTTGTGGTTCAAACCGCACCAAACTCACGCAACTCCATGATCCACACCCTGAAATAACATTAACGGCTGTTTATATCCTGTGCAGCGCAGGGGCGGATCTTCCCATCACTGCCATCACTCAACAATCACTTCTTTTCATTCTTATCATCTCCATGATATACTTTAAATTTAAAAAAAATCATTTACATTAAATATATGACATTATAAATCTTTACCTGTCTTACTCCAGCTTGGACAGGAGCTCCCCCTCCTCCTGTGATGGTATGTACCAGTCTAGCTCCAGTGTGGCATTTTCTTCCCCCCTGCACCGTCACAGACCAGAACAATCCGAGTCCCGAGTCGGTGGGATGTAAAACCTCCTCGATGTGAAATTCTTTGAAAACATAAAGCACTATTATTGTGTCGAGAGCCGTGGACAGGCGGGACGGACATCGGCGCTCATACCTCCCTCTGTCCAATGAGAGCAGGTGGGAGTGGTGAAAACATAACCAATCAGCCAGTAGGAGTGTGTGGGCGGGGCTTTGTGAATCGTAGCACTAAAGAGACGATTATAAAAACAAGAGCCATGTGTCAAAAGTTTTGAGAGGAGTACTACTACTAAGGGAGCTGGGGTTACTTCTTTAACACACACACACACACACACACACACAGTCAAAGTGTAACTCAATACACCACAGATGGCCTCAACATCCACTTTAACCAAAAAATACCACAGAGCTTTAGAGGGGGCTGACGAGCCTGTTAAAGGCTCGCGGGACATCACAGTGCTGCCGACTACATCCTGGTCCACTCACGGCTTAATCACCAAAACTCACTCGGCGTTATCTTCTATCAACATGACATCACCATCTGGTTCCACGCTGATTCTTACCTGCTCTACTAATACAAATAAACCTGATGTTAAAGCAGGTTTCACACAGGGCGGGTCAGTGCAGTTACAAACCACGCTGGACCACAGTGACATCATCTTGTTGAGCGGCACTGACCGCCATAAACCTCAAGATTTTCAAAATGTTTGAAATTTCACAGCGTGTCTCAAAACCGTGTACCGGTGTCTCACTGCCACCTTTCACAACCTTTCTGAACCACGTGCAATACAACCTCATTCACACCGTGTTTTCACCTACTGATCACTAGTGTGTTGCCGCAACGCCATCATTTTAAACCGCGCTGAACCTCCTTCTGAACTGCCCCTGTGTGTCTTGTTAAATTTACACGTAGCGACTCACCGAACTCATTTTTCTGAGATCGTTCAGTGAACACTTGATCAGAGAGTTCATGTTCTATCTGAACAATTCACACAGACCCTGTACTTCAGTTACTGCAATCTCACACCACTGAACATTTTAATCAACAGTAAACAGATTCCTGATGCTCATGTTCAGTGAATGTTTATTTCAGATGTTTGGAAAATGTACACTATTGAGATGTTATATATTATTATATACGACACAAGAACCATGGGAGGGCGGCACGGTGGCGTAGTGGTTAGCACATTAGCCTCACAGCAAGAAGGTCCTGGGTTTGAGTTCAGGGTGTACCTTACCTTTGCCCAGTGTCGGCTGAGATAGCCTCCCGTAACTCTAAAAGGATTAGACGGTTTGTTGAGGAACCATGCGGTCTGATTGGTTTGCTGTCTTGGGGTTAATAGACATTATCCAGAGTGGATAATTCTTGAACCAAATCAGCGGAAATAACCCATGATTTCATTACAGTCCTATCACCCGAAGCAGGCAGCGTCTTCATTATCACACTTTAAAAATGTACAACCATAAAAATCTAGTTTTAGTCGCTTCTCCTAAGTCTCTGTGTAGTATGTACTAAACTCCGAAGGATCTTCGAAACGATTCTGATTTAAATAAACCTGAACATCTTCATAGATACTTCTCAGGTTGTCATTTTTGTCTGATAGTGATTTCTGTTGTTTTTATATAACATATTCCTCACCACCAAAACCTCTTATCATCTCTTATTATAAACCTCTCTCGTACATCCGCACGGCAGAATGAGTCTGTGAGGTCCCAGTGTAAATAAAGACACACTTTTCGTTTTATGTTTGGGTTAATATTTAACCGTGAGCTTTCTGTGACCCTCTGTGAGGTCTGCAGTCATGAAACTGAACCTAACCACCTTCCAAAATAAACTTTTTATAGAATGCAAATAAGTCCAGGGACTCGCAGGGACAGGGCCCAGGCCTAATTCACCCCTTCAGATTCTGTAGCTTTGTTATTAAAATGAAAGAGACCGAATGATTTTTAATAAGAACACTTGGTTTTATACTGATTTTATATGCAGTGATTTTTAAACCCATAACAGAGAAATGATCTGGTTGTATTTTTGTTGAGAAGTTAAAGCAGTCGTCACCGGCTCGCGGAGCTTTATACTGTCGATGTGACCACAGTACATTAGAGAACACGCTAACCTTCAATTTTCGAAAGGCACACTGCCACTGAAACCGTGGCAGGAAGAAAATCAAATGACATGTTGCATCATCTCATGGAAAAATATCATGGAAACGTTTGCTGAGTAGATTCTTAAGTGTTTATTTAAGGCTTTGGGTAGAAAATGATTTTAGTGAGCAGTACGATCCACTCAGCACAAGAAATATATCTCTGTATACACAATCCTGCTCACAATTTCACATCCACTCATCATGGACATCAACATCACAGCAATATTCAGATTCCAGATACTTCTCTGACAACAGACGTCTTTAATACCACTGAGGAAAAAACAGCAACTGGAAGCACCAGCTTTTTTTCGATTTTAGGTTTTCTGTAATCAACATGGTGGCGTCCGCCTTACAGCAAGAAGGTCCTGGGTTCGAGTCCCGGGCTCGGAGAGGTCGATTCTGTGTGCTGTTTGCATGTTCTCCCTGTGCTTATGTGGGTTTCCTCCGGGTACTCCGGTCTCCCCCCACAGTCCAAAAACATGCACAGTAGGCTGATTGTCTGTTCCACATCGCCCCTAGGTGTGAGTGTGTGTGAATGGCTGTGTGTGTGCTGCCCTGTGATGGACTGGCAAGCTGTTCAGGGTGTACCCCGCCCTCGCCCAGAGTCGGCTGAGATAGGCTCCGCCTCCTAATAGTAGGATAACATAGTTCAGGAAATGAGCGCGTGAGTGTTCCTGTGTTGATTTTTATTTGAACCCAAAATAAATATAAAGTTGTGAAATTTAATTCTTGTTTTTATTTTTAATATTATAATATTACAAAATCAGAAGAATCCCTGAAACCCAACAGTGACGTGACATTCATGTCTTTGCTGGATTTCCTGCAGATGCTTTAAAACGGTTGGATTATAAGAAATCGTTCTTACTCTGGATTACACCGTCCAGCTCCCGGCATGATCACACAGTTTATTATCCTCCAGCAAACACAAACCCTATCAGGAGAAACACCAGCCCTGTGTCTGAAATCACTCCCTCCCCTCCCCCCCTCCCCCTATAAAGAGAATTAAACACAGAGGAGCGAGAACACTTTCAGACGTGACTTCTCAGTGTCAGGGGAACTGGTGGTTTACTGCCGTTATTCAGTTAAATTTCAGGCTTTAAATCAATTTCTTTCATTGAACTTTAACTTTAATATATTTTATCAA
This sequence comes from Tandanus tandanus, assembly GCA_039654325.1. NCBI lineage: Eukaryota > Metazoa > Chordata > Actinopteri > Siluriformes > Plotosidae > Tandanus > Tandanus tandanus. The sequence goes on along the minus strand of JBCNYH010000011.1, from coordinate 24,581,522 downwards.
GACTTTTTATATTTTACTCCATTTCTGGCTTATTTTTATTTTTTACCGACTCCTTAATCATTATTGTTAATTGTACTTGGCTAGATGTTTATAATGTTTTCTACGCTTTAGTTTAATGATTCAGGTTTTTTAAGTTAAACACGAAATTATTTACATTTATAGGACAGTCTAAGATTCTCCTCTGCTTTCTCTCTCTCTCAGTCTCACTCTCTCGCTCTCACTTTCTCCCCCCCACCTCTGTCTCTCACAGCCCAAACACAGTGCATGATGGGATATATTGCTTGGTTATTGACAATCGCTTGTACACTACTTTTCATGATGTATTATGGGATACACTGAGTGCACTATATATAATTCTCCTTATACATTCGGACCCCACTATGGTGAACTCACTGTATCGTGCACACTGTAGTGAGTAGAGAGTGATTGCGGATGCAGGAGAGGAGTATCACTGAGATATACGAGGTCAGGGAGCGCTGCGTCTTTTTATTAAGAACAATAAAACCCAAAGATATTTTCAGATTTTTTTTGTATCCCTGTTCAAAGTAACTTCTGCTAATGAAAGCCACATCAGATTACTCCGTTTAATGATCAACCCACCAAGAACTGGACAAATAAAAAGGGACTTTGGGCTTCTCTGGACACAGCGGGCTGAAACATCAACAACAACAATAAACCTCACTCGTCCGTGCAAGGCAAACCGTAGGACCATGAAGCTGGCCTTACTCTTGTTATTCATGGTATCAACCAACGCTTTCCCAAAAGCAGACGACACTAACAAGCCAACGCTGGCTCCATCAGAGAGTCAGTCATCTTTCGCAGACCTAGTTGAAGTCCGGCTTATCGCTAACGGCCTCCTGCAGCTAAGTAGAAACCTGAGGGACTTTGTGCAAAAGACGAAGAACCAGATCAACGCCATCTTGCACAAGCTCAAAGTTTTTGATATGTCCTTCAACCAGCTTTCGGTGCTGACCAGCGAGATCAAAGAGGAAGAAAAGGAACTGAAGAAGACCACCGTGGTGCTCAAAGTCAATAATGAGGAGATCAAGAACCTGTCGCTGGAGATAAATTCCAAAGTGGAGGACATCGTGAAGGAGAGAATCCAGCTGTGGAATCAGGTTGGAGGACTTGAGGAGAAACTGAGTGGACTTTCTCAAGGTTTTCTCTCAGCAGATCAGGTTGCAGAAATTTCAGCATTAAAAGTGAGTTTATTTGGGTTTATTTTAACGTTTCTGCAGCATTTTGTTCCAGTTAAATACATATTCTGTACTTACACAACAGCGCCACCAGTCAGAGCCGTGTACATCTATGTATTTTCAAACACAGCATTAAGCTAATATGCTAAGCACTGCAGCAGGCTCACATCTGCAACATGGATCTGATATATATTGCTTGATTCTGACCTCTAAAGTGGTGCACCAAAAAAAAAAAAAAAAAAAACAGTTACTGGGACGTCACAAATTTTGAACTGATATTGTTTAAAAGACGCCACGGCCATCTGTGATCAGGAGACCAAGCCTGTATCCGAAATCACTCACTATTTACTATACAGTCAATTCGCCATTTTGTAATGGTGTCTGAATACATAGTCAGGATTATTACACGCTACATAGTGCACACAGACTGTTCAGGGTGCACCCCACCTTCGGCAGAGATAGGCGCCGGCTCCCCGGCCCTGAGAAAAGTGGTGTACAACCTGTGGTCACTAACCAAGCAATGTATACCATCATGCACTGCGTTCTTCCTTATGACGGGAGGCGCGAGACAAATTCAGGAGTTCTAAAGTGAAAATAACGGAGTACGATCTGATGTAATAAAAATCAGTGATAGTGTTTCTTGTGGATGATCCACCAGCTTGGTTGACGTTGACCCGTCACGTGTTAATTGTGCGACAGTGTTACGTAATAAACGGTGCTGAGGAGTCTTTTCCATATCATTTCTAATGTGTTACTGTTGAGTGCACATTATAGTCCTCCGCATTTAATTCCCTATATAGTGAATAGGGGTAGTGAATAAGTGAGAGATTTCAGACACAGGGCAAGAGAGTTTCATTGGCTGTGCTATATGGGTGGAAGGGGCATTACCCTGTCACCCATCAATCACAGTGACAGTAGCCAAACGTGGCAGACTGTGAGTTGGGGTATGTGAAGGAGGGCTCTGTGACTCAGCATGAGCAGCAGTTCTGATAGATTGGTGGCTTCGGTGTCTCAGAGGAAGCACATGTTATCCTTCACCCTCTCTGGTCTGGTAGCTGTTCTTAAATGGGTTTAACAACCCCTTGACCCGTGCGGTAAGGTGCAGAGGCTCGCTCAGGGACAATCAGATATATAAATGATAACTTTATGAAGAACAAAATACAGAAGTGATACGGGATGATATTGATCCAGGAAGTGATCCAAGACCAGGAAAGGAGCATCTCAGACCTGCTGAAGGCGGTGAAGGAGCAAACTGAGCACCTGAACGACCAGAAAAACATGATTAAAAGTCTGGAGGATAAGGTAATGTAGACTTTATGTCTAATTATTTTTAAATAAACACCACACAAACATCTGATGCAAAAATGTTGTCGTCGCTTCACGTCTAGCTGAGCTCCGGCAGGCTTCAGGGAACGCTCATGAAGTTTAGTGGGGACGCCGAAATCTACAGCATTTCAGATTATCTTCCCCACTATTCCACTGATGGAAGCTTCTCGAGCGGTGAGGGTTCCAGTGACGTGGACTTTCCGGTTTGTTTGGGTCTTTTTTTTTAGCAGTTCTCTGTGCAGAATGAAGATGTGTACGATTGTGCTGTAGATTTCCCGAGGCACTGCGGTGACATCTTCTTCAGTGGAGAGAAATCCAGTGGCCTGTATCCCATTAAACCAAACAGATCGGAACCTTTCCTTGTGTACTGTGAATTCACGGAGGGTAATCCAATCCTGAAATAATCCTACATTTAATAGGTTAAAAACTGATGTCCTGATTACATGCACTCTGCTCCTCACAGAAGGGGCGTTCACGGTCATTCAGCGCAGACATGGTGGCTCTGTCGATTTTAACCAATCCTGGAAAAGTTATGAGGACGGATTCGGAGAATTCAAGAGTGAGTTTTATATTTGTTATATCAGTTGCTGCTCTTTGAAATTAAAAGTACAAAAGAGCTGGCCATGTTTATTCCAAGATACACAATAACAACAATTGTTTATAATAATCAGTGTGAACAGATACAGAACCAAAACAAGATGTAGAACAGGTGAATAAGAGACACTATGCCCGTGAGCTTTGCAGCATCATTCTCTTTAGGTAGAAAGAGAAATCACACTGTATCCCTATCAGCAGATGGTTAAATGGCATTGTGGGTAATGTAGGAACAGGTTAGCTGAAATGAAAACTAACCAACACGTGGATGAAGGAAGTTGCGGTGACATCACTGTGTTTGATGATTAAAGCCTGGTGATTGTGTTCTGTAGGTGAGTTCTGGCTTGGTCTGAGAAAGATGTTCTCCATCGCCCAGCAGGGCGGCGCTCTCCTGCACATTCAGTTGGAAACCTGGAAACAGGAGAAGCATTCAATGGAGTTCCAGTACACGCTGGAGGGCCCTGACTCCAACTACACCATCCACCTCAAGTCGGGAGACACGACCTCGGGTTTGGACGTTCCGACAGGACTGAGGTTCTCCACTAAAGACCACAACGATGGAAACAGGTCCAAAGACCCAACCTGTACTCATGATTACTCAGGTACAGGACTTACAATATGTTATGTGTACAAATAAACAGACACTGCAGCTCATTTATCCAACTGATCCATTTCGTACCAGCATTTACGTTTACTGGCAACTTTTTACTTCAGATTTGCTACAATACCATCTACACACATCTACACACGTGAACAGCTCTCTAGACCGTCACAGGGAAACACTGACACAGCCATTCATACTAGCACTCACACCTGGGAGCAATTTGGAACAGCCAAATAGCCTAATGTGCATGTCTTTTGTCTGTTTGAGGAAACCCTCACAAGCACATGTAGAACATGAAAACTCCACACAGAAACAGCATCACCGAGCCCGAGACCTTCTTGCTGTGAGGCGGACGTGCGAATCACTACACCACGTGCCATAAAAATCCACACAGCCTTCCTAAAAGATTTTTATTTGAAAACGCCTCATTAGTGAGTACAAACTGTACTTAAAATGGTTCCTGATGGTACATAAAGGTTGTTTTAAATAAATAGGATCTTTTAGAAGCTTCAGGTTCATGTGTGGTTCTGTTTTAGGAGGCTGGTGGTTCAGCACTTGTGGAGATGTCAATCTGAACGGAAAATGCATCCCGAGCCAACCTCGCAGGAAAGGAGTCCAAGGGAAGCAGAATAAAGGACAGTCCCAGTTAAGATCCACACAGATTTCCATCCATCACCATCAGGATAGTCAGCACAGTCGCTCATAAACCAGAAGAAATGATGTGGAAATGTGCAGAGATCTCTTCAGTCTCTAGAACCACATGAAAGCTGAGTCTGTAATTCCACGGTTCAACCAAAACAGCACGTCGTACACCAAACAAAAACATCCAGCGTCTGACTAACTTCTGATGGGACACAGTTGAGTTCTTTTTATTCCTGACAGCTCTGCCTTTACTTTAACGGACTAAACACACACACACACACACACACACACACACCCCCAAACCCTCTCCCTGTTGGATGTCTCCGGTATGGGTTTGTGATTAGAGTTTTTCCAGAGGGAAAAATAAACTCACAGCCCTGACATTTCTCTAACCACTAAAACAAAGGCTTTCCTGCTGCTTAAAGTGAATTATATTCAGACTCTTGTCCTTGCTGTGCTGCTGTTGTTTTTTGTTTGTTTACTTTTTTTAGTATCTCATGTGGTATGTATGGCATGTTTTACATTTAATGACTCACACCGTTTCCATATGTATAGAAGACGATGTTGGTGTGAACCAGGCAGAGCCCATCATGTGGGATATTTACCCATTACACTGATCACGACGGTACACGAAGTGAAGTGTTTAGTTAACCACACGCTGTTAAAGAGTCCACTTTCATCTGCATCTGAACATCATCTGGATTCTTTATTTCACTGAGAAAAGTTTGGCAGTTACTCACGAATCCTCAGGATTCCACTCACATCAGTGTTACAGCTCATTTCAAATTCATTCTGTTAACAGAATCAGATTCACAATAAAGATTTCAAGGGCGTTTTGTCTTTGTGTTTATCTTCAGCAGAGATCTACTCAATACTCAATTTATGGGAAAGAAAAGTCCTGCTGGTGTTTTGGAATAGGGGCGGTACGGCGGTGTAGTGGTAAGCACGTCCTCCTCACAGCAAGAAGGTCCTGGGTTTCTGTGTGTAGTTTTGCATGTTCTCTCTGTGCTTGCGTGGGTTTCCTCCGGGTGCTCCGGTTTCCTCCCACAGTCCAAAGACATGCACAGTAGGCTAACTGTCTGTTCCAAATCGGCCCAAGGTGTGAGTGTGAATGGTTGTGTGTGTGTCTGGTGAGCTGTTCAGGGTGTACCCTACCCTGCCTTCACCCAGAGTCGGCTGAGATAGACTCCAGCCTCACCGCGACCCTGATAGGATTAAGCGATTTGGTGAATAGACGGATGAGATGTTTTGATGGAGTTCCTTCTCAGAAATAGCGGCTGTCCAGAACCTGACTGTCTGAATTTAATAAACATCCGCAGAAGGTCTACAAAAAATATTTCTATGAAGTAGGTCAGAGGTCAATACTGGTCTCACTCTATTAACCAGTTCACCAGAGCGAATGGTTATACTGGGACCGGATTCAGGCGGAATTGGTGTAAAAGAGGAACAGAATTACATTATAAACCTATATATAAAACACAAATTCTATAAAACGGCTTTTTACAAAACGGAATAGAAACATGAATTAAAATAAAGTGTCAAGTTGTTCCAGAACAAATCGTTTTTACATCGAACAAGTTGTCCCGGCGCAACTGCCTGTGTATAAACTATTTGTTCTGGAACACTTTGACACCGCTGGGTAGAACTTGCTTCACTTTTGGAGGTGGTGCAAGTTGTTCCAGATCATCTTGTTCCGAGCTCAACTTTCCATCTAAACACACTCAGTGAGACGTCGCGGTAGTTTCACAAGCTTTCGCAGCTGGTTGGCGGTTCTTCTAAAGTGGTTTGCTTGCGTTTTGTCCCTTTAGCTTCGAGCCTGTCACTGATTCGAGAGTGACCGTGTAAACACGTAGGAAAGTGGGTGCAAATTCCTCTGAGCACGAGTTGTTCTGGGGGTAACTTGTTCCCGTTGGCTGTGTAAAAGCAGCGTATATACCCCGAGGTGGTGCCGTTGTACTGAACATCCACTAATCCATCTATCAACATTAAGTTTTTGGACACAATATGACCAGATTTTCCATTTTGCTCCACGAGGCATATTCTATCCCAGAGAAGCTGCACATACAGTAGCTAGCCGGCTAGATCGTTCACATGGATTCATACATGGTGCTGGAACCCGAATTGGTTGCACACTGTTAGGAAATCCATAAATACCTAATGAGGCATGTCACAACTCACAGGGTGCCAAAATGATTGAATTTCATTAGCTAATCCACTGCATATCAGGTGGGTTTAGCTGGTGATTAGCTGACTAATGCGGCCCTGACGAGACGTCCTCCCTGAGTAGAGAGTGCGAGGTGTGACAGTGATGCCCCTGCACATGTGTGAGGAGGAACTCGTCTTCTGTTACTCTCTTTCACTGCCCATTTATTTTTGGATCCCTAATGTGCAGCTTCTGGAATGCTCCGGACTGCTATAAGGCTCTTCCCTCCTGTCCGCTCTCGCTCCTCATTCCCAGTGTCCTGACAGAGTGGTGTGCGAGTTAGCGTTGTTGTTCTGAGCGATGGAGGACAGTCCTCTACAGGTTCTGCATCTCGACACCGCTCCGTATCCTGACCAGAGGCCCGGCACCAGCGGCCTCAGGAAGAACGTCCGTGTTTTCCAGTGCAAAAGGAACTATCTGCACAACTTCATCCAGAGTATCTTCTCGTCCATCGACCTGCGAGACCGCCAAGGCTCCACCATGGTGGTGGGAGGAGACGGGCGTTACTTCAACACCATCGCCATCCAGGTCATAGTACAGATGGCGGCGGCCAATGGGGTCAGTCGTTACGTAATTTCAATGTTTTTAATAACCTTCTCGTGATTGTAATCAGCAGCAGCGATTTGTTTTTCTACACTTCAGCACTGTTTGTTTTCATTCCGCACGTCCTGCTAAGTTTAACTACACTGTAATCCTTCATAGTCCAGATCTGCTCTCTCATACTCACTCATTTCATTTAAAACACTTTCACTGATCAGAATGCAGCATGTAATTTCCCATGATTAGCACGAGTCAGGTGCAAGCAAACTGAAAAATGATCCTCTTAAACACAGCTGCTTAAATGTAGAGCTGCTTTTATTGTTGTCTCCTGTCCAACACGGATATTTGTTCTCAACACCTCTGCTGGGGAAGTGATATTTATAGATAGGGAGAGAACTGTAAATAAATTATAAATGTTTTTCTAATTTAGCCGTTCAGATTCCAGCGCAGGTGGAGAAACATGAGTGTAAGTGCTGTAGAGTTCGAAAACAGGGTGGGCGATAAACTTAAGAAATGTAAATTAATTATTTATTGAATTAAATATTTTGCTGCTTAGTTAATGAATTTTTCTACCAAAGTAAATACGTGTGTTGTTCAGGACTAGTAGTACCGTTAGCATTTAGTGCTAGTTTGTTTGCAAGAAAATTTAATATCAGTTTCTATTATTTTAAAAAATTTAATTTTATCCAAACTTATATTCAATGTAAGCTTTTCTTTTGTGAGGAAAATATAAACTATTATATTAATTATTATATTATTATATGATTATTTTTTTTACAATATATTTACAAACAAAATTATATCCCAAAATTACATTAACATTTTTAATGAAAAATTTAAACTTTAAAATAAAAAATATGTAAAAAATAAAATTATTATTATTTCAAGCTTAAATAATTTACATTTTTAACCCAGACTCTGAAGATTGTATAATTATTTAAAATCTTCATTAATTAATATATTTCAATGATTCATTTTATAATTTATTTATTTATATCGCGGTGGTGTAGCGGTTAGCATGTCCGCCTCACAGCAAGAAGGTCCTGAGTTCGAGTCCTGGGCTCGGCGAGGGCGTTTCGGTGTGGAGTTTGCATGTTCTCCCTGTGCTTGTGTGGGTTTTCTCCGGTACTCCAGTTTCACCCCTCAGTCCAAAGACATGCCCATTAGGCTAACTGGCTGTTCCAGATTGCCCCTAGGTGCGAGTGTGAATAGTTGTGTGTGCGGGTGCACCCCTCCTTCACCCAGAGTCGGCTGAAAAAAGCTCCATCCTCCCCGTGACCCTAATAGTATTAAGTTTTTCGGTAAATGACTGTATTATAGTTGTGTGTGAATTGTTAAAGTTTAGTTTATGTCAAGTGATTTTAAGTCCTTTTTAAGGTGAGTGAAATCCTCTGCAGCTCACCTGTCCTCTGTCACCTCCATACCTGTCTCAGGTAGGCCGTCTGGTGATTGGTCAGAATGGCATCATGTCCACACCGGCAATGTCGTGCGTAATCAGGAAGTTCAAAGCGATTGGTGGGTTTGTGCTCACCGCCAGTCGAAACCCTGGAGGACCAGATGGGGATTTCGGCATCAAGTTCAACATTGCTAACGGCGGTACAATGATACCTGAGAATCAAACAGAAATATTCAATATATAACTGCACACAAAGAAAGGAATCTTTTTTGTTTTATTCTAATTTGGGTTTTAAAAGGGCCTGCACCCAGCGCTGTGACAGATAAAATCTTCCAGATAAGCAGAAGTATCGAAGAGTACGCCATCTGCCCTGAACTCACGGTGGACCTCACAACACTCGGCAGGCAGAGTTTCGACTTGGAGAATAAATTCAAACCGTTTACAGGTAGGTGATGACTGGAGGTCTAGATACACGAGTACTATAAGAACCGCTCATGAACAGTGTGGACAGTGCTCGCTCCATAAAGAAAGGGTGTGTTCGGGTTGGAAAAATGTAGTAGAGGTCAACTGCCCTGACCTCAACCCCGCCGAACACCTTTGGGATGAACTGGAACCCCAACAGATTATAAATTACGATGTTTGTTTTTTTGTTGTCTCCGCCTGTGCAGTTGAGATCGTGGACCCGGTGGAATCCTACGCCAACATGCTGAGGAACATCTTTGACTTTGCAGCACTCAAGGAGCTTCTTTCAGGCCAGAACCACATACGCATCCGGTTAGACGCCATGCACGGGGGTAAGAGACCCAGCATTCGAGCAATGAGACTGTGAATCACTCCATCATGCAGCGTGGCCAATATCTTGGCTTGATTAAATTCCTACAAATTACTATCTCTGGGAATGTGTGTTAAATACGAAATATTGCAGCGGGAGCAGCAGGCGCGCTCTTTCTGAGGACATCTAGATCAAGTTTTTAGCCTGCTGTTAAATAATTGAGATGTCTGACATAACACTGAAACCAAAGCAGGATTTCCCCTTTCACATAGGAAGCCCTGTAGCATTTACTGCACTCCCGAAATGACATTTTAAACAGGCAAGTCCTCAGGCTCTAATCCAAACTTAAATGCTAAAATAGCCTAGCCTGTACGAGGGGGTTGGGGTTTGCAGTAACTGGGATGTTGGGGTTCATCTGGATGTATATTTCACTGATGAAAACAAGCCAAACAAGATGTTATCAGGATGTAAAATAAGGCAAAGTTTCTATAACGGGGTCAGTTCGGATCTAATCACAATCATAACAACAAACGTTTCAAACGTCTAGCTGCAGTCTGGCACAGAATACAGAGGTGTTTTGGTTTGGTTTGTTTTACTGGGCAATATCAGTACTGTCTGGCCTCCTGATATCCCGATTAGCTGAATATGCTAATATACTGCTAATATTAAAATCTCTAGATAAACATCAACTATTTCAGTGTTTTAAAAAGAAACTTTCAGGGTCATAAACACTGCGTAGCATAAAAGTATCATAGCATATCATCCATCATTACATTCCCTGGTCTGAGGTTCCTGGGCAAGATTTCAAACTGACGGCTCCGACGTAATCATACCCTGACCTTCAGAAAATATATCCAGCTACAAAAACAATCATACAACTATATCTCTTTGCTTGTTTAGCATTAATAATCATGCTAGCAATTGTATGAACCAAACTTCTCTACCTATGACCTTCAGATTTAATCTCATTATGAAGGAATTTCTTTTATAGGAAAATGATTACAGCTATTAAAACTAGAGGAACACTCAGAGAGTGTAAGGAACTGCTGCCAGACACAAGTGGATTATTATAACTTGGCATAGTTATAATGAAATGTTCTCCCCTAGTGGGCAGCGGATAAACATTTTGCCCCATGTTAATGATACAGATTTATTGGGCTTTCATGATTTTATCTCAACATGGTCCTCTGCACAAATCAGCTCCAAATTTGTTGTGTTCTTTCCCGGCTCCACCCCTCCGCCTAGTTTGATGGAAATCAGATCAGTCGTCTTTGTGTAATCCTGCTGACAAAAAAAAAAATCCTTTAATGAATGCTTGTTAAAAAGACTTTAATCAATTCCTGGATCTGGATCATGATCCGGATCTGCTCCAAAATCTTGCCAGGCCCATACGCCATCCCTCCACCAAGTTTGGTAAAAAGCGGTTCAGTAGTTTTTTTTCATAATCCTGCTAACAGGCAAACAAACAGACAGACGCTGATGAAAACATAACCTCACACACCAAGCGGCGGAGGTAACAACAAGCTATCCTAAATCCCAACAGGTATCTCAGCTATAAATAATAATAATAAACATTACTATACAATAATTCACTAAGGTTAAAGTGCACACAAGCCTTTTTTATAAACTAATTTTCCTTCTTCTTTAACTGTGTGTCCACCACATATGACTTCCGGATGTTCTACCCATCTTCATGTCCATCGTGAAGTGGTTGGTCCATATGTGAAAAAGATCCTGTGTGAGGAACTGGGTTCTCCTGCCAACTCAGCCATTAGCTGCATCCCTCAGGAGGACTTCGGCGGTCAGCTTCCGGATCCGAACCTGACCAACGCTGCAGATCTGCTGGAGACCATGAAGAGCGGCCAGTTTGACTTTGGTGCTGCCTTTGATGCTGACGGTGTGGGTGTTTATAAAGAGTTACACCGTTATACTTTCAATAAAAACAATTCAGCCCGGAAATGTTTTCATTATGATTAGATTAGGAAAGAAAACCTCTGCCCTGAAATCAGTGAGAATAGACGTCATGTGACCACCAAAGTATCAATGACTTTTTTGACATATTTGGTCTGAAATGCACCTTACCCTGTGTCTGTTTCTCTTCAGGACCGTAACATGATCTTAGGGAAGAACGGCTTTTTCGTTAACCCCTCAGACTCGGTTGCTGTTATTGCAGCGAACATCTTCTGCATCCCGTACTTCCAGCACATGGGAGTGAGAGGCTTCGCCAGGACGATGTCCAGCAGTGGAGCACTCGACCAGTAAATATCACTTTCATAAATTAATGAGCACCGTCTCACATTATTCGAGCACTCTGGGGGACTTTATATTGAACATACGTAACGTTTAGTGTTGCTGGTGCAGTTGTGACGGAACACTGAGCTCAGAAATCTAACGTAGCACTCGTTTACTACAGCGTGGCGAAAGCAACGAAGATTCAACTGTATGAAACTCCAACTGGTTGGAAGTTCTTTGGAAAGCTGATGGATGCTGGGCGCCTTTCGTTGTGTGGAGAGGAGAGCTTTGGCACAGGTAGCTAAATACGAATGTACCGAGTGCTTTATTTATACAATTATGATTTCATTTCCCCCCAGTGCAGCTAACTGGGTTATCAAATGCCGGCCATGTCTCTCACTGTCTATGGTGAGAGGAATGTAAAAGA
>JBCNYH010000011.1:24493516-24526028 GCA_039654325.1 Tandanus tandanus | reverse complement strand
CAGGGTGTACTCTGCCCTCGCCCAGAGTCGGCTGAGATGGGCGCCAGCCTCCCCGCGACCCTAATTAGGATTAAGAGCTTCAGAAAAAAATGTAATGATAATAATAATAATAATAATTATTATTATTATTAATATGTGAAGGATGAAGTGGAAGTTGTTTTTGAATTAAGAAAATGATTACAGATTTGTTTACAATTTTTAAAAAATATAATAAATATAATATTTGGCACGGATTCCGACAGCCTGTAAACATTGCTGTGTAATGAGATAGTGATAAAGGAAGAACTGCCAAGGTCAGGAATGTACACTTTCAGCTCAGGGAACATTGCCAACGCTAAAGGGACAAAAACAAACCCATACTGTAAATTTCATAACATGAACATAATGAAGAGTAATGATGTGGCTTATAGGAAGAATGTAAAAATGTCGGTATTTGTTTAAGGAAAAGCTTTTGGGTGACATCAACTTATTACATGTTAGCCGTGGTAGCTCTAAACAATCAAACACTGAACCAGTTCAGGATGAGAGATCTGGCGGTTAAGTAAATAGTAAAAATATTATAGTATATAATATATATTTATTTATTATTAATCTAATATAGATATTATTGTTAGTATTATCCATTAAATATAATGTACTGTGTATACTGGAATGGTGCGATGTGATTGGTCCACCTTCAGTGGGATAAAAAACATTAGTGGATTATTAGTGATGCTTGAACCAAAGCAACAGACACTCTTAGTTTCTCATGGTTGCTTGGAGAAGGTGGTGTCACCTCTATTATGCTTTAAAATGGAAAAATAACCCCAAAAAAAATCTCATTTTAGTTTTATTTTTGTGGTTCTGTGTAGTTTACAAAAACCACTTCACTTCGCCTTTGGTACATTATTTATTTTCTGAGCCTCTTAATCCTAATGAGGGTCGCGGGGAGGCTGGCGCCCATCTCAGCCGACACTGGGCGAGGGCGGGGTACAACCTGGACAGCTCGCCAGGCCATCGCAGGGCAACACACACACAACCATTCACAGTCACACCTAGGGGCGATTTGGAACAGCCAATCAGCCTACTGTGCACGTTTTTGGACTGTGGGAGGAAACCAGAGTACCTGGAGGAAACCCACGCAAGCACGGGGAGAACACGCAAACTTCACACAGAAACGCCCCGAGCCCGGGAATCGACCCCAGGACCTTCTTGCTGTGAGGTGGACGTGCTAACCACTGTGTCACCGTGCCGCCCGGGGTTCGTATGAGATTCTGATCAGTAACTATGTATAATAGACCAGTGCTATGGTACACACACACACACACACACACACACACACACACACAAACACACACACACACACACACACACACACACACACACACACACACGCGCACACACAAAAACACAGATCTGACCTTTTGGCAATACAGGAAACTCTAGAGGAAGAATTCATGTTCTGGATTTTCCGCGTGCTAATTAGCATTCGGGGCAGTAGGGTGTGAGAGCCTCATTAATAAATTGACATCACTGACGGAAAGTGTCTCGGTGATCACACGGCACAGGAATCTGGTGGAATAATACACAAGTGACAGTGAAGCAGTCCTACAGGTTCACACACACACACACACACACACACACACACACACACGCACACACATGTGCAAGAACAGTCCAGCTTATTTTAAAAAACCCTCAGAAATCGGTTGTAATGCTTAGTAGCATTAAGTGAAAAAAATCTGGTCAAACTAGCGGATTATTAGCTAGCAATAACTTCTGTACATATTTATAACTATGATGTAAATAATCTTCAGAAATCCGGTCAGGATTTATCAGCAAAGATTAATATTACAAGTTAAGAATATAACTATAGTATATACTATATATATATATATATATGATATAAACGTGACTTTAAAATCCTGTCAGAAATCCTGTCAGGTTAGCTCCTGTTAGCGAGCACCGAGGACTATATGAAAGTAGATAAGAATTCACCTCAGAGATCACAGTATCAGACCACTGAATTAGCTCACATTAGCCATCAGTCCAAACAAATCTTTTACTCACATTATCAGTTATACATTATAAATATGTATCAATCTTTTCATTATTCCTGTCAGGTGAGCTCATGTTAGTTAGCAATGAGGATTAAGAATATTTAAGCGTACTCCATAAACATTCTCACTCAGAGGTCATATTAGTGAACTGACTAGCATTTGTGAGGAAAAATCCTGTCAAATTAGCTTAAACTGGCTAACAGTGAACACCAACAATCCTCTCAGGATCTATCAGCAAAGATTAGCCATCCGCCTAGCATTATTAGTTAATTTCAACATAAAAACAGTATAATATGACTACTACATCCTTTAAAACATTTTTGTCATGTTAGCTCATGCTAGCTCGTTATCTAGCAATGGGCATTTAAGTATATGGCTAAAAAAAATCACCACAGAGGTCGTATCAGGTGATGATAGTAGCTCATATTAAACATAAATCCTTTCAGAAATCCTGCCAGGTTAGCTCACTTTCACTAGCGATAAAGATTATAAGTGTATTATTAGGAAGTCAAACTAGCATGTTGGCAACAGACAACGTTGTACATATGTATAAATATGATTGAAACATCCTCTCAGAAGTTTGTTTCTCAGGATTTATCAGCAAACAAGAACCAAATACTTAGAGTTAAAAATGTAAAATAAAAAAAAAATAATAAAATAAAATAAACTATAGATATTACACCATAAGGAGTATATCCCTCTCAGAAATACTGTCGTTTAGCTCATTTTAGCCTTCTAACTAATATCATCAGTGAAGAAGGCCCGTCAGGTTAGCGTATGGTAGCATGTTCAGTAGAATTAGTAGTGAGAATGTTTATGAATAATTAGCTGCAGGTAGCAACATATGTGCGAAACCAGTGGTGTGTGAATGAATACCAATGACATCCTTCTGTTTGTAGTCTTGCTCGGATTCCCATGTACAGTCTTTTCAGCCAGTCTTACTTCCATATATGGAGTGAAAGATGTGTCGAGTCTACGATGGGTGCTGGACCGGTTTTCCGCATGTATTCATTCAGTTAGAGTTTATTTACCGTCTGTATTTGCATGCTTATGTTTGGGTGCGTTAGTTTTATTGAGGAATGTGGCACTGCATTAATTAGTGTATGCTGCTAGCATTAGCGGAAGAAGCAATGTATGCTAATTAACATGATTCCATGATCATGTTTTTCCTTCCAATTGCCACAATGATCAAACTGTTAGTATTACTATAGCGATAGGATGCAAGTGTAATTTTTCACAGCAACAATTTCACAACACACGTTAACATTGACACGTCAGGAAGATCCAGATGAAAACTGTTCAGTGAACGGAACATAATGTTTTTACTGATATTTCCTGTTAGCTAATTAGTTGGTAAACAAGGATTAAATTAGTAAAATGACTCTCGTGAGTCATGATGCTGTTTAATTAGCAGCTTAGTGATTGCTCAGCGAAAAAACTATCCATATGTCATGAACAAACATGTAAACAGATGCTTACATTCATTCTTTATTTTTCCATTCTGGAAAGATGTTTAAATTTTCCAAAAATGTCTAGCAAAACCCAGTTTTGTATTTCCATGATATGAAATGGCACAGAATTGGTGCTAGGCGTGAATAGCGTTTAGTAGTAGCACATTTGTAGCTTGCTAAGTTTTGCTTACGTAGGAGGACCATATCCCGAACACTCCTGGAATTTCAGGTGCTTAGATGTTAGAGAAAAACTCGTGGAATTAACTTTTTTTTTTAGGTATTTTGTCCGTCTAGGGGCACCTGGGGGCAATTTGGAACAGCCAATTAGTCTAAATGTGTCTCTGGACTATGGGAGGAAATCAGAGTACCCAGAGGAAACCCATGCAAACTCCACACAGAAACGCTACCACTGAGCCCGGGACTTGAACCCAGGACCTTCTTGCTGTGAGGCCGACATCCAAACCTCCAGGTCGCAGTGTCTCCCAGGGCTGATGTTTATTTGGTTAATTTTTTGCGGTTGGATTGAATTATTTTATCACTCCAGTAGAATCACAGCAGGCTTCAGACGACGCACTCTGGTTCACTCTCGAGTGTGAGAGCTGTGCTAAAACACACCATTCGATTCCCCTAGATTACGTGAGAGCACATTAAATCTTCCTGTGATTATTCCTTTAAGGCTCTTCTGGAACCGTGTTCAGTTCACGGTGTGTTGAAAGGTTGACTTCAGCACTGGAACGAATATCAGTTAAAAGATTTGGCACCCCACCCCATCCCTCCTATGATCTCCTTCTTTTTACTGAGCCGTTGATCTTGGCTCATTATCATGCTGCATGCAAAAAAAAAAATCTGGAGGCATTTTATGGTAAATGAGATATTTTCGCGTTTCTCAGAATTTCCATCTGCATTGACTCTCAAACAGCCCTGCGTCGCTCTGGCACTGGCACAGCCGTTCAGTGGAGTCAGACTCTCTGAATTAAATATATTCTTTATAATAAACCCATGACATGGTGTGTTTTCTTCTTTCCAAAGATGGCATGAGCAACGTTTTCGCGTGGTTTTGAAGAAAGCAGTTACTGGGAACAATTTGCTGCTTTCAGACGATGCATTAAAGAGTCAGATTCACCTCGCAAGAATGTCACAACCTTTTAAGGGTTGAAACTCAGCGCTTTAAGGGGCCCATTCACTCTTCCCGGAATCCAATTGTTTGTTTTTGCGTACGTACGGGTCACTGCGTTCTGAATGCACCTATCTGCTACTTGTCAGTTTGCAAACGTTTATGTCCAATGGTCACACTGGTTACGTTTCGTGTCCATCTTCTGCGGAACATGCGGTCTGTGTCTCTGCCACACCTTCGGTTCACCTGCTGCATGTCAGGTTGTAGTCCGGCCATGAGTCAGGTCCACCGGACAGCAGCGGATACGAACTGAAAAATACAGGACAAGGAACGCACAAAACGCGCGCTAACAAATATCTAGCCCACCATGACCAAATTAAAAATTTGATTTTGAAAAGCTGATTATTGTTTCTAGAGAAACATTCATGGAAGGAGTCTCCAGTGTGAGTGTTTTAGGACAGTCAGAGGTAACTCTCTAACTCATCAGGACTCGACAGGAGTTTACTCTCTAACATAATAAGCCATGTTTTTTCTGGTTAACTTAAAGAAAGAGAGGATGAGGATTGAATGTCTGGCTTCGTCACGCTCCTCGGCGGTTCTGGTTGTGGTTTGTGAAGCGGCTGCACTGCAGAAGTTGTAGTGCGAGTCTCGAAGGCGTCGCACCCTTCTCACTATGTGAGTTATGCCTTTGACGTCAGTGGAGCTGTAAACGCTGACTTTTTCTAAAGTGAAACGGGCCAGGAGAGCTGCATGGTGCAGTGAGACAGAGCGCAGGAATGAAGAAGGGAGTGAGAGAGAGCGAGAGTGAGAGAGAGAGAGAGAGAGAGAGAGAGAGGGGGAAGAAAAGCAGAGCGGAGGGTGTGGATACACCGCAGTTTACACCAGACCTGCCTGATTAGATGTGACCTGAGATTGTTTAAAAAAATAAACGAAGCAAAAAACACAAGACAAAGAACTCAGAGTGAGAACAACCTCGTATCGTGAACGAGAAATGTCACAGCCGGCAGTGCCGCTTTCAGGATGTGGTTGGGTGCAAGTGTGAGTGAGGAATGAGCCACATTTAATTTCCAAGAAAACATGGCTTATACACTACATAATCTTTACTGGTCTTCACAGGGATATTCGGGCTTCAAGCAATGAGACGTCAACGTTTTCCAATATTGTAGTTTCGTACAAATAAAAAAAGCGCTAACCAAGAATGAAAGCTAATCTGGGCTCATTAGTGTTAGAACAAGCATTAGAACACTACTAGCCCAGTGTTTGAAATAATACGAGACTGCCAGGAGTTTGCAATGCACAAAGCCGTGAAAGAACAATCATTAGCACGATGCACATAAAAACTAGCCCAGCTAGCATGCAAATGCAAAAAACAACTAGCATGATGCAAATGATGAATACAACAATGTTATTGTTTATGGTTTATTTCACACCATAAACATTTTCTTCATTTGCATGATGCTAACTAGCCTCCACTAGTTAGCATCATGCAAATGAAGAAAATGTTTATGGTGTGAAATCCTGTAAATCCAATGAAATTGAATCAGGCTAGTTAGCATTGCACAAATTAAATATGCTAAACATGGTGGAGATGAATTTAACGTTACATTCGTGAAAATCTTTTACAGCACACCAAATATTCTGCTAAGCTTAACAGTCTCAGTTAGCGGAAACAGAGAAATGCATCAGTTCTTGTTTCGTTTTGATCTTTCTTGTATTTTTTTAGGTTTGAATTAATATCAGATATGTATTTTTGCTAATTGGTGGTTATTTTTAAAACTACGTCCAGATATATATATTTATGATAAATTTGATTAAATATAAAAAAAATTTACTCACTTTATTGTTTGTTTTTTGCATTGCTAATCATGAGTAATAGGCAGTAGTTAGCATTACGTGTGCACAAAATACCTGTGACACAAATCAAGAATTAAATCAAGAATGAAACCAGAAGTACAGATATATTCTAGAGGATGATTTTATGGATATTCTAGAGGATGATTTTATGGATATTCTAGAGGATGATTTTATGGATTACGTAGGTGACCAGGATTATGCAAAATGACCATCCTTCTCTCTTAGTTTATTTAACTAGTTTTTAAAAACTAACATATTAGCACCTTTTATAACCTTGTTGAAACTCACAGTGCTCGGTCTCACTGTTGGGTTTCATGTTAAAGCCAGTTCCTAACAATAGCAGGAACGGGAGGGTACGAGGGTTAAACGTGCGCCCTGGGCATTTTTCCACACATATCCGAGGGGCACTGGTGAAACGGTGCCGGATCACTAAACGTCCTCTATTTCACCCGAGACGAACATTGTGATGTGGGAATATGTGGCCTTTACCCCACATAACAGCTGAAGTGTGAGGTTAAGGCTAGAAAACTTTGAAAAGATGCATCATCATCCTGCTCTAACACATTCTTCTTCCACAGCCATGACTTTATAATATGTCCAGAACCTGGATTTGTATCTTGTTGATATAGACGCAGACGTCCCTGGAAGATCTCAGTGTATTTTTCTGAAAGTCCATATATGGTTTCCTATTAGTGTTTCATAGTAACAGCATGTCTATCAGCACTCCTTTGAGAGTTATAAGGTGCTCCATGTCCAAAACTTTTGACCTTGCTCTGGCCTACAGCTTTAACCTTGACAGTCCAAAATCAGGTCATCTCTGGGACCCAGGTATGGAAGTGTCCCCACCAAGTTTGGTGAAAATCTGTGCACGGGTATGGTCAGGATTTTGTTCACAGATAAACTGATAAACAATCAAACACACAAACGCTGGGGATTACAATACTACCATTTTGAGTGGAGGTAAATATCTTGGGTTCATTCTGTCTGTAATGAAATACAAATCAAAGTACATTTAGGAATCATTGATTTCCTTGTCTTAGACACACATACCACACATTACTTATTTATCTCTCCTTACACACACACACACACACACACACACACACACACATACACTGATGAGGATTTGACATTTTGAAATGCTAATTAACATTCAACAAGTGAAACATGCTAAACAGGAATATTAGCAGCTGAAAAATGACACACAAGCAAAATTCTACAAATTGCAAAAGACTGCTAGAAGTTCACAACCTGCCAGTCACTGAGCACCAGTAGAGCCTGATTAGCATGACACACATACCATACCAAGTACAGAATAACTAGCGTTTTGCAACTGGGGCAAAACTAGCATTACATATCAGGAAACCTTCGTCTTCCTTATCACCAGTGCAATTTTTTTGCAAACTAAAGGATGACATTTGTTCACTTTGCACTAACGTTTCCATGCGATTTCTCACGATTACAGAACGCCACCTCCACTGATGAGCTTAGTTACTGGAGTACGCGTGCTAATTAAGGTTAGCCTCGACTTCGTAATGAGTGCTGAGCGTTACCATGGAACGCCGATAGGAAACCATATATGGACTTCCAAATGAGACGTCACAGTTGGGCACCGTGGGGGTGTAGTGGATAGCACGTTCGCCACTGCAACATGCTCCTGGGTTCGAGTCCCAGGCTTGGAGAGGGTGTTTCTGAGTGGAGTTTGCATGTTTTCGCCATGCTTGTGTGGGTTTCCTCTGGGAGCTCTGGTTTTCTCCCACAGTCCAGACATGCACATTACGCTAATTGTTCCAAATCGCCCCTGGGGTGAATGTGTGTGTGTGTTGCCCTGTGATGGACTGGTGAGCTGTTTAGGGTGCATCCCACCTTCACCCAGAGTCGGCTGAGATAGGCTCCAACCTCCATGTGGCCCTAGTTCAGACCTAGTAAAGCGGTTCAGCTAATAGATGGATGGATGGATGGATGGGCTTGTCGATTAACTTTATGTAGTTTTGCATCTTTACTCCACAGCAGCGTGACAGATAATTACCTTTGACCTTGAGTAACCTTGAAAGGTCAAACCCCAGCCATCTTGTAAATTCCTTAAACGAGAGAGTTTTGTTTTTAGCTGATTTGTTCACATTCACGTACTATGGAACACATGGGTAATTAAAACCAGTTCCATATAAGGCCTGTTTACTTCAGTATCCATGCTATGGGGCAGAGCTACCTTACACTCTGACCACACCTCTACTTTCCATTGTAGTGAAACAATAGTGGTGGAAGTGTCTTCAATTAGGTTTTTTTTGTCCTAATAACATGAGCATTTCTGTTAATACATCGTGATTCTGCTGCTGTCTGACTTCCAGCCGAAACCCACAAGCACATCGTCTCTTCAGGATAATCACTCAGATTACACTGATTTTATTAAACAGATTTCCTCCTCATCCCTCTACTGAAATTCATTCCTGGCTACGCCGCCGGTTCCCCCGCAATTTCCCAATCTCCTCACGGCCTCATCAGAGAGTTCTGCGCTTTTGATGAGACGCTTCAAAGGTATCCGCTGGCAGAAAGTCGCTCTGACATGACACGCGATTGGCAGCGAAGATCAAACAGCTGTACTGCGTTTAAAGCTCCGTGACTTGCGCTCAGCGCAACTGCAGCTTCTCTGGTGCCTTTACGAGCAGGACTGAAAAAAGCTTGGCTCATATATCAGGAGAGCGAGCGGACAGAGGAGCAGTGTGAAGCTCGATGAAGGGGACTGGGGGGGGGGATGGATGGGTGACGGGGGTTCCAGGGATGGTTCACAAAGCTGGTTCTGTGGCTCAGAGATCATGCTGGGAAACTCCTCACTGTGGGCTTTTGTGGATCTGGACGAGCTCCTAGACGCTGACGTTGAAACATCGGTCCACGTCGCTGAAGTGCGTCATGGGAGTCGTGTAGGAGGCGACGTCAGGAAACATCCCATTAGTTACCGCTTGTGATTCTGTTAATTAGCATCAGTGGCACAAACTCGCAGTACATTTGTATTTTTTAAACCCCCATTACTGTGTGACACGGCACTCGTGTTGATTGTGGGTTTTGTGCTTGTGGGCGTGGCCTGTCCAGCATTGTTTCAATGAGAAATGGTAGTAAAACCTAACGACTCACTCACTCGCCAAATCGCTTAATCCTATTAAGGTCAGCCAACTCTGGGCGAAGGCGGGGTACACCCTCGACAGCTCGCTAGACCATCGCAGGGCAACACACCTACAACCATTCACACTCACACGCACACATAGGGGCGATTTGGAACAGCCATTTAAGCTAATGTACATGTCTGAACTGTGGGAGGAAACCGGAGTATTGGGAGGAAACCCACACAATACCCCACAATAAGCGATTGTACACAAACTGAAGATCTGCGGGACGAAGTGAAGCGACGCCAGACAGCGAACACTGTAGGATTTATTTGATCCGACCATTTGGATTTGTTGTTATGATATTGTCGCGTTGACGTTAATGCAGATGCTAACATGAGGTTTACGCTACACTAACTCGGGTCATTTTGAAAATGCCGTCGTATGTTTTGGCCGCTGTGAGTTTCCCAAAAGTTCATGATGAAACATGAAAACGATGAACACATCTGAGCGTGCCCAGTGAGTGTCTGACCCATGACCTTTACACTGTTTCTACATTTTGGTTCATTTTGACAATACGCCCACAAACCCTGAAATTAAGTTGAAAATACAGTGCGGGAATAAGTTCCACCACCTTGGACATCACATGACGGTAAAGACACCGCTGACCAATCTCGACTCCGTCTCTAATCCTGAACGATCCCTCGAGCTGCTCATTTCCTCTTTTATTTATTACACATTTGGTTTGAGTGACGCCGCGGCTCGACTTTATTCTGTGCTTGCGCTCCTACAGTGGTGACATATTGACGGCGGTATTCGTGTGTACCCACGCCAGGCTTCAGATCCACTCGCACGCGTGCGCGGCTTTAAATGAGCTGCACATGTGGAACTTTATTCATCGTCTGTACCGCTGAGTGTAGCGCTCATGGACGTCAGCGAGTTTAATCGAAACCTTTCCTCTACTCCACTTTATAGTTCCCTCTCAGCTGCACATCTGGAGACTGGAGGTTTAACTCTGCGATTATCCGACACATCATTAACATCCGTCCACTTCGTTCTCCTGTTTAGTTCTGTCACAGAATATTAAGATAGTGACACTGTATTTGGGGCAAGAAGGTCCTGGGTTCGAGTCCCAGGCTCGGCAAGGGCGTATCTGTTTGGGGCTTGCATGTTCTCCCTGTGCTTGTGTGGGTTTCCTCTGGGTACTCCGGTTTCCTCCCACAGTCCAAAGACACCCACATTAGGCTAATTGGCTGTTCCAGATTACCCCTAGGTGTGAGTGTGAATGGTATTGTGTGTGTTGGCCCTGCGATGGACTGGTGAGCTGTTCAGGGTGTACTACTACTACTACTACTACTGCTACTGCTACCCCACGACCGCAGGAGGATTAAACGGTTCGGCAAATAAATGAATGAACGGCACTGTATGGTTCTGGCCACTGAGGGGCACCGATCAAATCACGTTACCTGTTAATCTGCTCTTATGAGGAAACTGTCCACAATTTACTACTGAGTAAAGTTTTTACATCTTTTTATTCTTCCTGTTTGATGATGAGTGTGGAGATAGTGATAGTGTGATAATGCTTGTGTGAATGTGAACACTACATCACAAACGTCAGCGAGGCCGGGTTTGACCCCCGGGGGAAAGGGGTTTGGGGGGGGGGGGGGGTCCTTCTTGCCTTGCCTTCGTCAGAAAGTGTTGCGTCAACATGTCTCTAAATGTTTCTCCTAAATGCACCGTTGTGTGTTAATAATCTCACCATGTCTGGCCTTTAAACACAGGAAGTGGGTTTGGTTTGCTCTGGCTGCCCCTGGAGGCGAGCCAGAGCAGGGAGTAAAGTTTACTTCTTCAGGTTGCTCACGTAAAAAAGAAAATGAAGCATCAACCGCAGCGTGGGCTTTGATTACAGTGCCGTCACGCGTTATTTCTTTTGGGGTGGATCAAAGAGGGGAAAGTTACGCAGCTGAGATGCCTACAGAGTAAACACCACTCCTCTGATCTGTAGGCATCTCAAGTTGGTAACATTTATAAGTTTTGTGCATGAATAAAGAGTGGAGATTGGAGATCACTGGTGCCCCACCCTGTTCCTGGAGATCTACCTCCCAGAAGACACACCTCTTGTCACCTTTATTAAGTCTTTATAATAAAGTCTTGAATAGATGATTAGATGGTCAGATGGGCGCCTTTATGGTTGGAGGAAAAGTCTTCAGGGAGGTGGAGCTCCAGGTGCAGGGTGGGGCAACACTGGTGTAGATGATCTCCATCCCAGCTGTGAAGCTTGGTGGTGGTCACATCTGTCTCAGGGAGCAGGAGTTGCTGGAAAAGATGCACATCAGGAAATGATGAAAAACTGCAGGTGGGGACGTTCCAGGGATATCACAGAGAGGGGTCAATCAGTAGGTGATGATGTCACAGAGAGGGGTCAATCAGTAGGTGATGATGTCACAGAGAGGGGTCAATCAGTAAGTGATGATGTCACAGAGAGGGGTCAATCAGTAGGTGATGATGTCACAGAGAGTGATCAATCAGTAGGTGATGATGTCACAGAGAGGGATCAATCAGTAGGTGATGATGTCACAGAGAGGGATCAATCAGTAGGTGATGATGTCACAGAGAGCAGATCAATCAGTAGGTGATGATGTCACAGAGACGGATCAATCAGTAGGTGATGATGTCACAGAGAGGGATCAATCAGTAGGTGATGATGTCACAGAGAGCAGATCAATCAGTAGGTGATGATGTCAGAGAGAGCAGATCAATCAGCAATCAGCAGGTGATGATGTCACCAAAATAGTGGGTCAATCAGCAAGTGAATGTGTAAAGATGTGCATGACACATGACAGTGAGAGACAGAGTCAGAGGGACATGGAGTGTGGCCCCCTGTAGACCATCACTAAGAGTGAACATCCCACATAGCATTTTATAGATGGTTCTGAAGGAGACACGTGAGAGTATGAAACTCTGAAACCCATGACTTGAGCAACATGCTAACGCTCCGCTAATAAAAATATCTCCCCGAGTGACTCCACGTCTTTCTCGTGTCTCTCTCCCAGACGAGTCGTATCAGAAGCTGGCCTTGGAAACCATGGAGGAGTTGGACTGGTGCCTGGACCAGCTAGAGACCATCCAGACACACCGCTCTGTTAGTGACATGGCCTCCAACAAGGTAATCACACCCACTCCTGATAATTTCCCCATTAGCGGTATGACGCGTTGCTAAGCAGTGCTGTTGAAGAATTCCTACAGGGAATTATTATGATTAGCTAGTTTCTAAACTTCTTCTATGCATTGTGTGGAAAATAATTTTAAACGATTAGCACTGAAATTATATCCATTCATTCATCTGCCAAACCGCTTAAGCCTAATAGAGTCGCGGTGAGGCCGGAGTACCCAGGAATCTCTTTTGGTATGTCTTTGGACTGTGGGAGAAAACTGGAGTACCCAGAGGAAACCCACACAAGCACATGGGAAGAACATACAAACTCGACACAGAAACATCCTCGCTGAGCCCGGGACTCGAACCCAGGACCTTCTAGCTGTGAGGCGGTCATGCTAACCATGGTACAACCATGTCACCCAAAATATTCTAGAAAAAAGGATTCATCCGGTGATTGAATAAACAGCTGTTTGTTCACTAGATTAGCCAATCAGGGTGCATGGTTACTTGTCACAGAAGTCCATGCATGCTCAACCAATCAGATCACCACATCAATCAATTAATCTAAAACCCAGTGGTGGTTAGTATTCCTCCATGTCAGTCAATCAAACCCCCACTTCCTGTTAAAGTGTTTAACTTTATTATTAAAACATAGCACATCTAAAAGTCAAGTTAGCATAACTAGCATGCTAGCTACTCTGTGTTATGTGCCTCGGAGAGGCAATGCTAACCTGTTGTAATGCTGGTTAGCTAATAGTACATAGCCACTCTGCTGCCTGATTAAAACAAATATTTCATGCTAATCCCTGATCGGAAGGAGTTTAAATAAACATTACTATGTTATTAGCTAATTGCATTTTTCTGAAGCTCCACCCCTTTAACAGCTTTGTGTTTTCCCGCTCAGATCTACCCATTAAAGCTGGCAATTTGCGTCAGAGGTAATGAGGGTAAATCCCGGCTCGACACTAACCAGTCACACCAGTTCAGCTTGTAGTGTGCAAAAGTTTGCGCACCCTTAGGACAGGACAATACGTTTACATTGTTCATTAAAAAACGTTTATTGCATCCTGTTTCTCAGATCGTTCTTCATCACAAGTAACAAAAAAAAACCATTCTGTTAGGATTTAAAAGATTTGTTGGAAAACTACAGACGTTTCAATCCGATCTGACTGACGGTGTTAGCAACATGCAGCCACTGTGACCTGATTGGCTGTTGAGTAGATGTGAGAAATGGTTCAGGAGTAGAGAGGAATACAGGTGGCACGTGGAGCGATCCACAGGTTTTTTTTAATGCATTTGCGTTCCAAGTGTCTTTATGAAAAAACGAATTTTTTCGTTTGTTTGTGTGTGTTTGTTAGCAGGATTACGCAAAACCTTGTGGGCAAATGTTCATGAAATTTCTATCGGCGGCGGGGCTTAGAGTTTAGAGATGATCTGGATCAAATTCTTTTTTTGGAGGATTCTTTAACATTGTGAAATAGGACAATTTTTGACATATGAGGGATTGTACTGTTCTGTTCTGTTTTACTGTAATGGCGTATTTGATAATTGTTCATATTCGCCTTTTCTAGCAAACAAAATGATTAGCATTTGTCATCTGGATCACTTGGGTCATGAATGGAAGGTTTTCTGCCACAACATTAGCTAGCTAACCCTCGCTGTCCCTATACATCCCAGCTGCTTAGCAATTTCTTTATTTACAGATATGAAATAAAAAGATTGCTCTCTCTGATTATTATTGATGATTGGCTGCCAGGTTTCTGACATTTCTTAGATTTTTTTTGGTATTAAAAAGGGTGAGAGTAGATGTATTTGTTTGCTATTTAAATCTTAAACAACACACTGTTAATTCAACCACTTGTAATTAATATTCACAGCACAACTCCACCCCCCACTGCATTATTTTATAAAATGATAAAAAGTGGGTAAGGGGCTGACAGAGGGTGGGATGGCGAATAATACATCTCAATCAGCATAAGTTTAAAAATGAGGGCATTCACAGTGTTTAATTTAACTGTTGGAGAGAAGTACCAAACAATCGTCTCTACGTCAGCATGGGCCTGGACCTGGGTTTTAACCAGCAGAGGGCGTTTTGAGCCATTTTAGCCTATGAAATACAGATTTATATAAAAATTGACAGTTTTATATATTTATTAACACTGGCGTTGATGTGTTTGTTCACAGTGCAGTCATTTGATTTTGTGTACAGCAAAAAAAACACATTTATTTGCATGAAATCGATTTAAAGGCTCAGTAAGGACAAGTCTTTTATTTTTATATTTCTTCATCTTTTATTCGAGAGTAGCAGGGGATGTACTCATGACCTTGTGGTCCACCTCT
Organism: Tandanus tandanus; assembly: GCA_039654325.1. Classification (NCBI taxonomy): domain Eukaryota; kingdom Metazoa; phylum Chordata; class Actinopteri; order Siluriformes; family Plotosidae; genus Tandanus; species Tandanus tandanus. Next base: position 24,510,975 of record JBCNYH010000011.1, on the reverse strand, counting down.
GTACAGACCAACAACACTGTAGGTCACCTTACATGGCAGCGATGTGGCATGTGCAGCGTGTGTGTGTGTGTGTGTGTGTGTGTGTGTGTGTTGCGCTCTAACTAGGCCATCAGAGTCCGCTTTCCCGTATATGACCTCGTTCCTGAGTTTGCACTGATAAGAAATCAAAAAATCAAGATGCAGGGGTCGGTGTGGGGCGGGACTGAACGCACGGACACTTGTTCTAATGAAGTCTCTATGCTGAACGGTTTAATCCGTTGGTGACCTCGAGCAGGGCCTGACGAAAGAGCCAAGGATTAAAAGCGAGAAACCGAAATGACGGCGGTTCATTCGAGGGCACTGAGGGGGCTGTAATCAGGAAGTGAGTCTCAGTCTGACAGCCAGCCAGTGTGTGTATGTATACCTGAAGCCATGAAGAGAGAGAGAGGGAGGAGGGGAGCGAGGGGAGAGGAGGAGCCTGAGGGAGCAGGCGGGGCCAGTTGGAGTGAGGTGAATCAGCCAGGTCTTTGTCTCACACACTTCCTGGCGTGTGTTAAAGTGAATGAGTGTCGAGCGCAAGGCATCGTGCATGCCATCATGGGACTATGCTGCTCTGAGAAAGCGAGAAAGTTTGGCGTGATGAAAGGCTGGGCTGAGGTGAGGAAAGGAGAGCTGGGGAGTTTTATAGATGTGTTTATATTAAGGTATATTTATAAATGTTGCATATTTATAACCATTCATGATTCTAAAAATAGTGTGATTGATGTGTATTGTGTTTACGGCACGAAATGCAAAATACATTCGACTAGCAGAGATTTTCAATAACACGTAATAAATATACACTTTTCTTTAGTGTAGTGAAAAAAGAAGTGTGTGTGTGTGTGTGTGTGTGTGTGTGTGTGTGTGTGTGTGTGCTCCTTTCACAATGAGACACACTGTCTGAGGCATGTCAGGGTCAGAATTACTGGCTTCATGAATCACATAATCTCCTGTAGTGTCAGACAAAGGAAGGATGATTTTATCTCTGGTGTGTGTGTGTGTGTGTGTGTGTGTGTGTGTGTGTGTGCCATCATTTCTGGATGAAATTAATTTTTTTTCTAATAATGCTGTTCTGGTGCAAAATTCACCAAGCTACATTGCACAAGAGTAAAAAAGTTAAAGATGTGAATGCTAAAAAAAAAATAGCTGCAAGCAGCGATTCCCGGGGTCCAAGAGTACACACGAATGATTAGCACAGGCTGTGAGGAAGAGGAGTGATGGAGAGGAAGAACTGATGACATCACAGAGTGACTTTTAACCATAAAAGGAAAAAACCTGGGGGAATAATAATAAATTCTAATATATATATATATATATATATATATAATAAACATGTAATAATAATAATAACAATAATAATAACATAAGGCGTAGTGTAGTGGTTAGCACGTTTGCCCCACAGCAAGGAGGTCCTGGGTTCAATTCCCAGGCTTCTGTGTGGAGTTTGCAGGTTCTCCCGTGCTTGCATGGGTTTCCTCCAGGTGCTCCGGTTTCCTCCTACAGTCCAAAAACATGCACAATAGGCTGATTGGCTGTTCCAAATCGCCCCTAGGTGTGTGTGTGAGTGTGAATGGTTGTGTTTGTTGCCCTGCGATGGTCCGACGAGCTGTTCAGGGTGTACCCCGCCCTCGCCCAGAGTCGGCTAAGATGGGCGCCAGCCTCCCCGCGACCCTGATTAGGATTAAGGGGCTTAGAGAATGAATGAATGAACAAATAATAATAATAATAATACGAGTAAAAACAATCCCAAGCTGATAGTTCGTAATACTGTAATATCACATTGCAAACATTGACGCCAAGTTCAAGACAACGTTCCTACAACATTTCAGCAACGTTTTAGTTTTAGTGTTGTCCAAATGGCAATGTTGAAATGCAACGTTTTATTCTTCTTTTAATTTTTCTAATGCAACGTGCACAGTTTAGTCATGAAGTGGACGCAGAAGATGAGTGGAAATGAAGTCACAGAGCATGAAGTCATGTCGTGTTGTAACGTGGTTCAGTAAAAGGGCAGCAGCCGGCTTGTCGTACAGCTGTTTTCGTGCATGAGCAGTGGGATTTACTCTCTCACGCAAACTCTGCATGAGAAGGTTGGAGGGCAGAGCGAGAGGGAGAGAGCGAGAGAGCGAGAGAAAGAGGGACTCAGTGAGGGGAGCGAGTCAGTTTGTCGGAGACGGAGAATGAAAAGAAGAAACTTTGTGTTTGGAAACTTTGATAGAATTTTCTCTAGAAGCTCTCAACATGCCCGAGACCAACTGCTTACTCTCGGTTTCCTGGGGTTACATTAAGGTGTGTGTGTGTGTGTGTGTGTGTGTGTGTGTGTGTGTGTGTGTGTGTGTGCGCGTGTGTGCGGATGCCATATGCACCATCACCACACGAGTTTCTTTCCAGAACTGTTTTCCTAACGTTGATTCTTTTGCTCTTTGCAGTTTAAGAGGATGTTGAACCGTGAGCTCACACACCTGTCGGAAATGAGCCGCTCTGGGAACCAGGTGTCCGAGTTCATCTCCAACACCTTCTTAGGTGAGTCTGATCTTTCATCTTCCATCACTTATGGCACCCCATATCTCTGGAGCAGGACGCTGATGTGTAGGATCACAGACCACGAGCCTGGCGGGGCCTGCAGTACCTGTGCACCAAAACTCAAAACACTTCGTTTGTGTTCTACAGTAGAAGCGTTTATTGGTGTCAGAACTGTAACATGATTATAAAGAGCGAAGAAAGGCAAGGCCGTAGCAGCGGTGGTTAGCCGCCGCTTTCAAACCAACAAACCCACGGTTTCATCTCATTTCCATCATCCACATTTGACTCAGTTCCGAGTGATTTTCTGATGCTGGGCGAGACAGAGATAAATAATAAACCATGTGAATCTGCACCAGGAACAGGAAGTGAGCGCTAATAACATTCAAATTCCACAACCTGTGAAACCGCCGCCTCCCTGATTGCTTTTTGTTTGTGTTGTGTGCATGCTGAGGGTTTTCTTTCTGGAATGTTGATCAGAATCAACGTTACCATGAGATCACGGTGTAGCAACATTGTTCAGTCGCGTTACTCCACTTAAATTGGTTACGATATGATGCAGAGGACTTAACCTTAAGCACAACAGTTATGTAAATGGACACACACTTCGCATGTTCGGGGATTCCCCCAGCGGAGGGAGAACAAATGAGAAAATGTGAACGCGAGTCAAAAGGTCATGAACAGTATTGAACTGACTGTGCTATGGAGGGGCGGGACATTAGCATTACTGACAGACCGAAACTCTCTCTCGCAGACAAACAGAATGAGCTGGAGATCCTTTCGCCTCCTCCGAAGTCCAGGGAGAGGAAGAGGAAACAGCAACAGCAGCCGCTCATGACTCAGATCAGCGCAATGAGGAAGGTCACACACGGACCGGGCCTCTCCAGCAGCTGTAGCGTGGCGCGGTTTGGTGTCAAGACCGACCTGGAAGACCTGCTAGCAACGGTAAGACGTGTAAAATTCACCAAGCTGCATCCGTCATTCTCTGAGTTCCTCGCCACGTCCATCCTAGTTTCCTAGATCCAAACCCCCGTCTCCTTTACTCCTCGCATCCTTACCTGTAGCTCCTCTAGTTATTTGTTGGTTTTCTTGATATGGAGGCCCCTGATTTTCCAGTTTCCTCATCCTAATAGCCCCTCTAGTTGCCTGGTTTCCTCCTCTGGTGGTTTCATGGTCTCCATGTTGCCTAAGGCAGCAGTTCCACAGTGTCCTGGTCTATCAGTTTTAACTGCACATTACATGCTTAATAAATCTTCCACTCTTGTTTGCTCCAGGATTTAGAGAACATCAACAAGTGGGGTTTGAATATCTTCAGGATTGCCGAGCATTCCCATCAACGCCCACTCACCTGCGTCATGTACGCCATCTTCCAGGTCAGTGCCTTGATTTTTACCCTCAAGGGAATTTATCGAAGCAGAAGTCATCCAAAAAGTCATAAGACATCATGTGACTTTGAGACCGAACTAAACTAGATGATGCTGTATTACTTATAGGAAAGAGATTTGATGAAGACCTTCAAGATCCCAATGGACACCTTTGTGACCTACATGATGACCCTGGAGGATCACTACCACTCGGACGTCTCTTACCACAACAGCCTGCATGCTGCTGATGTCGCGCAGTCCACGCACATCCTCCTGTCCACCCCTGCTCTGGAGGTGAGGCATGGTCCGGTACTGCTTGTTGTGAACTGTTTGTAAATACGCCTTGGAAGTTTAAGACTAATCCCACAACGACGCACCGTGTTTTGTCGGGCGTTCGCTCTCATACATGTTTTCTCACTAAACAGGCTGAAGTTGGACTGCTCAGATATTATCACGAGAGCAGCGCTTTGATTTCAATCCGCTAATTCTCTCTTTCCGTATTCTTCTGCAGGCGGTCTTTACAGACTTGGAAATTCTGGCAGCCATCTTTGCAGCAGCGATCCATGACGTGGACCACCCGGGGGTCTCGAACCAGTTCCTGATTAATACCAGTGAGTGCCTTTACCCTTTCATTCCTCCCTTCGCGTGCAGTTTGAGTAACTAGAACCAGATGGCGACCAAACGTTCTCCACGCTGCCGTTTAGCCGTATCTTGCACGACTTTTCAGTAAACATACCCGGCTGGGTTTTTTGTTTTGTTTTGGTTTTTTTTGCTTTGTTTACGCACTTTATTTCCCTTCTGTCCTTTTATTTATTGAGCTTTGTCTTCTTTACATATGTCCTTTTATCTTTAATTGGATATTGTGCTTGGGATTTATTTATTTTCTTTATTGTTAGCATGCTGTGCAGTACTTTGGCGATATTTATAAATAGATTTGACTCCTCTCGACTTGCAGACTCAGAACTGGCGCTCATGTACAACGATGAATCCGTTCTAGAGAACCATCACTTGGCCGTAGGATTCAAGCTTTTACAAGAGGAAAACTGCGACATCTTCCAGAACCTCTCGAAGAAACAACGCCAGACGCTTCGGCGGATGGTCATCGACATGGTGAGTCGACCTTTTGGCGAGACCATACAACACGTCTTTTTTAGAGTCTCTCAGCTAACACTTTTACGCTTTGCTTACTCTTGGTAGGTTCTAGCGACAGATATGTCCAAACACATGAGCCTGTTGGCGGACCTGAAGACCATGGTGGAGACCAAGAAGGTGACGAGTTCTGGGGTGTTGCTGCTGGACAACTACACCGACAGGATACAGGTGAGAACTTCTGGAGTCCAGGAAGTACCTTCGAAGACTCATTTTTGGAGAATCCCACACTAATTAACCTTTACTGTCCACAGGTGCTACGCAATATGGTCCACTGCGCTGATCTCAGCAACCCCACCAAGCCTCTGGATCTTTACCGACAGTGGACCGACCGCATCATGGATGAGTTTTTCCACCAGGGTGACCGTGAGAGAGAGCGTGGCATGGAGATCAGCCCCATGTGTGACAAGCACACGGCTTCTATCGAGAAATCTCAGGTAAGAACCAAGGACCTAATCTTCAGGTCTTCAGGGTTTTTTTCAGTTTCACACCAGCGTGGCCTTTAGATTTACAGATCGATCCCTGACCAAGTTTCTGATTATCCTCCAGGTGGGATTCATCGATTACATCGTACATCCTCTGTGGGAGACGTGGGCAGATCTGGTGCACCCGGATGCCCAGGACATCCTGGACACACTGGAGGAGAACAGGAACTGGTACCATAGCATGATCCCTCAGAGTCCGTCTCCGCCGTTTTATGAAGCCAGAGGAGACAAGTTCCAGTTTGAACTGACTTTGGAAGGTGAAGACAGAGACAGTACTGATCATGAAGGAGCTTTGGAACCGGCTGACATGGACATCCCTCCTTCTTCCTCGCCTGCTGAGACGTAGCAGCCCGCGACGTTGGTACTTGTTGGTTTATTCCATGAAACGGAGGTCAATGAAACTCCTCTTGAAGAAGCGATTTGAGGACCTGAGAGCTCCGGAGGCTCTTTTCGCAGAAAGATTCCTTGGGGCCGGAGTTTGTCGAACTCCAGAGAGAAAGCTCTCGTGTGGTTTGCTGGTTGGTTCCAGCACTGGAGCAAGAACTAAGCAGATCCTGAAGCTGAACCTTGGAGCCAGTACAGGATGCTATGAAGGAGAACTACTGAACGATAATCCGTGTGGATTTCTTTTTTTGTACCGATGTTTAAAAGACACTTTTATTTAAAAAAACTAGTGAGTTTTTTTGTAACGTTTGTTTATTATGAACGCAGCAGAAGCGACATACACGTGATTCGTTCTGCTGAAAACAACTCCACCACCGTGAAAGGGAACAGCGAACTCTTCTCCAGATGTTTCCATTTAAAGGTTTATAGAAAAATCTGTGTTTTCATAAACTACATGTTTTTAAGACAGTGTTCACTGTGTTACACTTTCAGCTGGTTTTATTATTATTAATAATATATATATATATATATTTTTAAACACATGGTACGTTTGTGTATTGTAAATAGGACCCATAATGAACGCACTTTAATTCTGACACTGAAACCACTTTAGGATCTGAAAATCCGTAACAAAAAATACAGCGATGTCACGTTACACCTGAAATCGAAACCCTCCAGGATCTTAGAGCGTCACTCGCAGGATGGAATGATGCTTCAATGCAGCTGGTTTAAGAAATACAACACGATATTTCACAGTCATGACAAAAATCATTGACGTCAATGCCCCTCGTTTCTCAGTACAGTCATGCACACGCAGGATGTGGTAGAAAAGCAAAAAAAAAAAAAGCTACATGTCACACATCCTGAATGAGATGAAATCTCCTGCAGCAGGTCGACGTTGTGGTCACATGCAGCACGATGGAAGCCACAAAGCTCGAAAAATATTTTCTTATTTCTAAACCTGTGTGCCGTCGTCTTCAGAGACGTTTCATCTTATAATAACTGTTTGTTTCAAACAGCCGCTCGTTCACATTCGTCACGGACGACAGAAACAAACAATGATCTCACTTTTATTTTTACGTGTCATTGCAGTGCTAATGAGTATTTACCCTCGACTTCCCTGGTGGAATGTACATCATTATTATTCCTTACTTTGTGCTGTTGTATTGTTTTATCACTTTGTGAATTCTATAATTTTATTGTTTGCCGCACAAACAACACAACAACAGAATGACGAACCGTCCCACACTGTGATGTCATGGTGTATCCGTGTCACCTGCCAAAGAATTTATTAAACCTGACACTTTTGGAAAAATCCCTGCTGCTTTGTTGTTGTTTTTTTATTCTCCCCCTGAAATAAAATTAAACAGCTTTAATTTATTTCTTCTTAAATACATATTTAACGATTATTCCATGATCTCTGATCGTACATGAGCTCATCGTCCATTAGGGATTAGATGAGCGGGCTATTAGTCACATCCGATCAGAGGGAGTGGAAAAACTCATTCATTCATTTTCTAACACGCTTAATCCTAATCAGGGTCACGGGGAGGCTGGTGCCCATCTCAGCCGACTCTGGGTGAGGGCGGGGTACGCTCTGTGCAACACACACACAGCCATTCACACTCACTCTCACACCTAGGGGCGACTTGGAACAGCCAATTAGCCTACTGTGCATGTTTTTGGACTGTGGGAGGAAACCGGAGTACCCGAAGGAAACCCATGCAAGCACGAGGAGAGCATGCAAACTCCACACAGATACACCCCGAGCCCAGGACTCGAACCCGGGACCTTCTTGCTGTGACACTTATTAGCCTTTGTTGCTGAATATGTTTATGCTTGGTGTATATTTGGGCGTCCTGAACATATGTAAACTGGACGATATTAAATGCCACGCCCTTTTTAATGTGTACTCGTTAAGAGGACTTAATTATTATTGGAGTAGTTGTTGGAATGTGTCTTAAAATTCTGCTTCCGACCAGAATATCTAATAAAATGTGATCCTTACCATATAATCCCGAGTTCAATATAAATCACATTAATCCCTGAATATAATAATAACTGTATGAAACCTGAACACATTATGAACAGTTTTAACCCTCATTTGTTTACATCACTAAGAAACCCTTTCCACACATAAACAGGTTTTTTCCAGTCCTCTACTACGTGAGATAGCGATCATGTAGACGTGACGGCAGCCTCCTCCCCGAGGTTGATCACGCAGTGGAGCGTGTTGTGTACCGCAGAACTCGTCGGGACAGTATGCTATCGCGCTCCAGCATCAGAGCGTTCAAGGTGTTCTCATTTCTGTGACGTTATGGTAAAGTACTCAAGACAGAATACAGGAACACGCCGAGGAACGCTGGACAGTGTCTTCTTTATTTAATGTTATAAATAAAACATCGGTGACGTCAAAACGACATCAGGTCGTCTCTGCCCATTTCATGAGTCACCACCGGACGATAAACATCTACCCCAGAAGAAGCTTTTTTTTTTTTATCTAATAAGTGTTGCGGAAACCATTCCAGGTCATTTAGATTGTTTTCCTCCTTCATATCTTTGTGAAAAAATAAGTACACCCCATGGAAATTGTTGATTTCTTTTTCTAAATATAGCCACGTGTGAGTTACCTTACAGTTATCACACCTCCATAAAATTACAGTCAGGTGTTCCAGACTTGGTGCCCTCCATTAGAACCTCCTGCAGATGGAACCTGGCATCTACAATCTGTTGTTCTCTTTACTACCGAAGTGTGTGATGTCACCATTCCAAGGTCTAAAAACTTGCTAACACCTAAAAAGTCTAAAAATTAGTCTGGCAAAGGATTTACAAAGATCTCCAAATTATTTAAAAATAGATAATTCCGCTGTGAGGAAAATTCTTTACCAGTGTAGATTTCAAGGATCGGCCACCCCAGCAAGTTTCAGCCTGTTTCATCTGAAAACAAATCTCCAAAATCCCCCAAAACATCATCACAGGACCTGCTTCAGGTAACTCTTACAACTGTTGGTGTGAAAGTGCACACGTCTACAATAAGAAAGAGACCGGATAAGTCTGACCTGCATTTCGGGAAGTCTTTACTCTCCAAAAAGAATATTAGAGCAAGACTACAGTTTACTAATGGACATATAAACAAAGACCAGCCTGTTGGAATAATGTGCTCTGAACAAAAGAGTTATTTGTCCTCTTTAAGGACCTCAAACTGACTGTGAAGCACGGTGGTGGAAATGTTATGGTCTGGGCTTGTTTCGCTGCCTCAGGGACAGGACAACTTACAGTCACTTACACAACCCTGAGTTCGGCATCATGTCAAAGAGTGGTTGAAGATAATGTCTGGAACCCGTCTGAAAGAAGGTGGATCTTTTAACAAGATCATGATCCTAAACACACTCGCAAATCCACTCGCACATAGAGTTCTGGAGTGTTCGAGTTAAAGCCCAGATTTGAACTCGACTGAAGTGTTGTGGGGGATTTGAAAAGGGCAGAACATGAAAGAAAACCCTCAAATATCTTACAACTGAAGGAAAAATGGTGAAAAAGGTTCAGTGAGTTGATGTCAGAATCTGGGGGGCAATTATACATTAATACCTGCAGGGAATTACCTGTGATAAAGGGGACGACACCAGGTTCTGAGGATGAGGGTGGACTTATTATTTACTTTCTCACAGAATGATATTACATCTATCCATATTTTGGTTGAATAAATGATTGATATGTAGCTTTAATTAGATGTTAGTACAGTTATAACAGGGAGCACTGTACGCTCCGAAAGAGAAAAATGCAAAACGGGTTCTGTAATCAAATAAAAAAAAACAAAAAAAAACAAGAACAAAGAAAGAAGGGAAAGTAAAACAGCATGAAGACAGAAAAGGACAGAGAGAATTAGGGAGACAAGTAAAAAAAAAAACAACAACAGTTAAAAAGGAAACTGGAAAAAGATAAATAAAAAATATATACAAGTAAGAAGAAAAAAGTAAAATATAAAAAAGAAAAGAAACAAAAAGAGTAAAAGGAAAAATTATAACAATAAAAAAGAAAGAACAAATGTGATTTCTCTCCCGTGCGGGTGTGGGTTTCCTCCGGGTACTCCAGTTTCTTCCCACAGTCCAAAGACATCCACATTAGGATAACTTCCTGTTCCAAATTGCCCCCAGGTCTGAGTGTGAACAGTTGTGTGTTGCCCTGGGATGGTCTGGTAAGCTGTTCAGGGTGTACCCCGCCCTCGCCCAGAGTCGGCTGAGATAGGCTCCATAAATGAATGAAGGATTTGTATGTTTAATATGATTAAATATAAGTTATTATTAGGTTACGGTATTATTGGGTTTTTTTCCCCACTGCTTCAGTGTTTGTGAGAAAACGGTGAGTAAACGGTGAACATCGATTGGAAGGCGAGTGAGTCAGAAATGTTGGTGTCTGAGGGACTAAACTCTAAAGAGACCTCGCAGTTTGAGTCCTGAGAAGAAAAGCAGTATGTTTACTGAAGCGCCAGTGACTCGGAGGTCAACACTTTCCACTGCATTTCCAGCAGGAATCCTGGGAGTTTATTTTCGAAGTATGCAGCGAGGGCTGAGGTGTGCTGACGTCACATTCCCGGGAAAGCGAGCGCGGAGAAGCGAAGCCAGGTCGGGGCTCGGAGGAGGGAAGGGAACGAGATAATGCTTGAAAAACAAGTGCACTCGGTCAACTCAGACAGAAACTTCCTGCTTCCGTTATCTCTTCCTCAGAACGCAGGATCAGCGCCAAGACTCATATCAGCAGGAAGTGAAACAGAATTCACTCAAGCAGACAAACACAATGAGGGTGTTGACATGAAGACAAGCTGAAGGCTGGGGGGAGCTCTGTACAGTACGCAGGACAGAATTTCACACAAAGACAGAAAGATCAGGAGGTTGTGAGTTTGAGTCCCAGCGCAGAGCAGCTCCTGGATGCTGAGTGAGAATCGGAGTGACACACAGTTTAACCTTCAGCGTGAAAGTGAAAAGCTGCCGTTTTTAAGTGCAGTGATGCGTATCGGGTGGAAACTCTTTAAAAAACACGTCTGCTCGCGCATAAACACCCACTTCATATCGCTGCTCTGACGTCTTTCACTGACAGGCTGTGTTGTTGTGGAACCATATCATGGTGTGTGTGTGTGTGTGTGTGTGTAGTGTTTGAAGGTTCAGAACTTGCAGCCATGAAGCTTGAATTTTTCCACAGCTGTTTTATCCAAAGTCCTGAATGCTCGACACATCACACCTGTCCCACGGAGACCGCTGATCTGATACACTCGTGCAAAAAAATATATATATACATTCACAGATACACACGGCATGTGTATGAAATCGCTCTCTTCATTCTGCGTCGTGATTGGTCAGAAGGTGTTGATGGATTTTCTAGAACAGCAGCTGCACATCACAGGTTTATTTATGATGCGCTCGTTCGGATACGTTATCGTTTCTTCTTGGGGGACGTGCTGAGCGTTATTTAATAATCTACACACCACCCCATCACTCAGGACTTTTACATACAAACACACACCGATTTATTGCTTCTATATCCGTATACCTGGCTGTACTGCCGTCATGGGGGAAGTTAAATCATCATCAGTGTAGAAAATATATAAACTCCAGAACAAAAATGGCCCCAAAACAGAACCTTGTGGCTATGAAAATATCTCACACACACACACACACACGAAAAAAAAGAAATGAAACGAATGGGGGAAAAAAGGAAAAATGAAGTTAAATAAGAACAGAAAAAAACTACAAATTATTGAAAAAGAAAAAATAATACAATTTAAAAAAAGACTAAACATTTTAATTGATAAAAATCAAAAAGATAATAAATAAAAAATTTCATTACAAATATATAGAATATTTTTCATTTATAAAAACCACAGTTGTAGTAATTTGCTGTAGTTTAATCAGTGGTCAGTCTTTAGTTCCGTTCAGTGATCACCGTCAGGAGTTTCAGAATTCATCCCCTTTTAATTTATTATTATCTTAATGTCCGCTCCAGTTCCTTCCCGACTCTGTTGCTAATCTTCTACATGTGAACATCATGCTACATGTGAGCAGTCATTCCTGCGGGGATCAGACTGAAGGAATTCCACCTGGTCTGGAACCTCCAGCGTCTGGCCTGAAGGTGAACGTTGGGAGAAGTGATCGCGTCTCACAGTGACATCATCATCGAAGAACACGACAGCACGGTGAAGAGACGTAGGGGACCTTTTGAACTATCTCACCTAGTTTAGCAGGATCTTCTCGACGACGTGCTCCCCGGTGTTCCTGGTATAGACTCTCCTCACTGACAACACGTGAGGACGTGAACGGTGATTGGCTGGAGTCCAACTCGCAGTGCTGAACCGGAGACACCAAGAAACGATGACACCAATCTGACATTATGTCCACGGTGGAAAACCAAAACATGCTGCAGTCGGCATTTCCAGTAAAGTCTGATCACTCGGCAGCCATCGTGATTTTTCATCTCACCTGGATGAGAGACTCGTACAACACAAACGGGTCGGCCGGGTCGGTTTGAAACGGCTGTGAGAATCTGACAGATACGTACAGTCTTTATCTTTAAACTACACAAAAAATTATTTTTCCCATTATTCTAGCTACTATGTTTAATCTGACAGGCCAGATGTTTTCTGACAGATGATTGGCTCTTTTTACTAAAGGGGCGGGGATTAGATGATTGCACTGCCTGCTGGTATCTGTTTGACTTTCATCCGTTATGTTTTGACACATAAGATTCGTACTAATAAGCAGTTCACTGACCTAACTCACATCCAGCTGTTTATCAAGCAGCTGGATCTCCTTCTCGAGTTTCTTCATCTTCAGCTGCCGGTACGCGATTTCTTGTCTGAGATAACGTTTATAAAGCGCCGTGACCTCCTCGTCGCTCTGCAAATAAAACTAACACAACTCATGACTGCTGCTAGAAATTTTTTTTTTTCCTCCAATAAATAAATAAATAAATAAATAAATAAATAACAGACAGATATTTTATTCCAGGACTCACCTTTCCGTCAGGAGCCCCTGTAGGTCCAGGATCTTCTTGACTTGTGTACACTTCAGTCCTCTGCACACGGAATAAGGGAACGTCCCGGTGGCAGCATGACAACAGTGAGCACAGGTACTAGTACTGGATGGTACTTCATACTAACATACTACTTAGAGCTCTACCAAGCAGTTATTAGCATGCTAAATGGTAAACATACGGTGTGTTTAAGGTTATGATTTGGATTTTTGCGAAAAACCCCGTTCGTGACGTTCGCCACCACATTCGCCCCAGTGAGCAAGGGGTTTAAGAACTTCAAGAATTAGACCCTTCCTTCACCAAACACGACTTTGTCGGCTTTTTGCGATGTTTACAAAGTCTTTAAAGTGGGCAGCCATTTTGTCTGGGACGTCAGGGGAGAGTAGAAACGGATCATAAGAGAGATCGGCTTCTACGCCCTCCAGTGGCTTTCCACCAATCGCAAATGAGAAAACCTCTTGAATGAATAATTATTCCAGGTATTTAACAGGGTCATATTATAGATCAGAAGTTACCTCTTCTGGATGCGAACACACCACAATGTTCTTCTCATCGTGTTCTGAATCCGAGTGCTGCCAAAGAAATGCAAAACAATACTCAGCTCTTACTCAGAAAAACAACTCAAAACTCAACGAGAGTGAAAAATCTACAGAGTCGACTTGTTTTCTTAAAGGGAAAATCCTCCAAACCAAGGAGACTCTTCATAGAGAAGAGACCTGATGATCCAGGGTCCAGTGAGGAACACCCAGCTCCGGGTGTCCACCAGTCTTCCCTTCATGGTGGACCAACCAGACTCAAGAACTTGAGAAACAAGACTCACTGGTCTGATACAGCTTGTGGTTTTGAGTACCAAGTAACACATCTGGAGGAACCCAGGCACCACTCAGCACCTCTCCAGCTCTATCCTTTCCCTGAAGATCGGTGGTGGTGGCACCATACTTTGAAGATATTTTAGCAGCCTGGCCTGAGACCTACACAGCCAGAGCCTTCTCTTGAACCTGTTTAAACATCTCTGGGGTCTGCAGATCTCCAGAATCCAGGTGTGTTCAGATTAGAGCATCAAAGACAAGATGATGAGCAGCTGGAACTCACCACCAGGGTGCTTCGACAAATCGATGGGTATGATTACTTATATACAACTACCTGGGATGGAAACGTAGCCTTGGATAAATAAAATCGATACGGCACCACAGAATTATACTGGACAAATAACATAACATCAGTTTCACTCCAGGGTTTTCCTTTAAAGAAAAATTGTGTGATGTCTAGCACCCTCTGCTGCCTGGTAGAGGAACTGCAATGAATACAGACAAGTCTTTGATATCTGTTATTAAGATTATTTATGAGTTGTATATACTTTTATTTATTTAAAAAAAAAGATAGCAGGGCTAAGCATGTGACACTGAAAAAAGGGTGGAGTTAATTTCTGGGGTGTTGAACTTAAAAATAAGGTTGAAACAGAGAAACTATTCAGGCGCATGATATCAGTCTGAATTTCACTATTTCAGAGATATAAATAAAATATATACATTTATTTCAAGTTAAGAAACAATATACATCACAAACAAAAACTTTAATATCAGAATGAAAATACTGGCTTACCTCAGCAGGCTCCTCTGCACAGTCGAGAATGGCTGGTACCGTTTGCATAAGAGTTCCAGAACTTTCTGACTCTGAAAAATATTAAATAAAGATTACGGATTTTCGTGTAGTCTGGAGATTAAATGAGGAGAAAAGTCCTCATCACTAACTGGGTACATGGGATCAACCTGTAGCTATCGGCTTCCCAACGCTAACGCCAGTCCGCTCGGGGGGAAGACCCAAAATGGCGCCATCGATCACCGGTGGCCCTCTGATCTGCCAAAGCGCCACCTCTTCAGCGGGTGAAAATCCGTTCGTCGCTATCCCTTCACCAAACCTCTGCTTCCGTTTCCTGTTCGCTAAAAATAGAGGACACGTTTCATAATAACCGCCGCACGGAGCAGACTGCAAAACCATACTGAATACACTTACCACATTGTACAATGTTTTTGTATTTTATTTTGACCTGCTGCCAGGTGCGCTTTACATTGTTGGGGTTGGCGCTAAAAAAAAAAAAGAAAAGAAAAGAAAAAGAACGAAACGGTTAATTAATTTAAAGCAATTATTTTAAATATTGTTGAATTATCTATATATCAGAGCAGTCTTACTGAAACAGACCACACCCACAAACTCTTCTCAGATAACCGTCAAAAACACGTTACAGCAAATACATCTGTTTACTAAAAATTCATCAAAATTTCATTTGTTTGGTATTCGTAACATGACACGTCGACTTAATATGAACCGCAGGGACAGTTTATCGTCGTCAGTTCAACGCTTTTAAAGTTTTTTTCATTTATAAAACACTTTCTCTGCAGATTTATTTCTGAGGATTTACATCCTGTGAGACCGTTTTCCCTCTTATTCCTTTGATAAAGAATCAGAAGCAAATTTCCACCGCCGAAAAAACAAAATCCCTTGCAGGTCATGATTACGAAACGCTAAGTCATACTCATATCGTACTAACTCATAATTACGACTTAGCCTCTCGTCATGACTTGCTTATTACTTTTCTCTAGGGGCGGAAATAATTATTCATTTCATATAAAAGATCATTTTAATGTGGCGCTGGAGGGCGGAATCCAGGGAAGGGAAGTTAGCGGTCGATGCTGTGATGCAGGATTTTCATTCTGAGGGAAATGTTCAGGTTCCTGGTTGTTTTGTCTGGTTTAAAATGTTCTTCTTTTGAAGAATCACCGTAATGTCGACAAAAAAGCGCGTGCGGGAAAAAAACATTAGCTACCATCAAATCGGCCATATTGGGTCGTTGCCTAGCAACCAGCTTAGAGATACCAGGAGTGGATGATACTTTTTTTTTTTTTTTTATGAGATACTATAAAAGTATTTATTGTAAAGTATTTTTTTAATATTAGTCCAAGTTTCCCAGTTCAACTTAAACAGGGTGAAAGGATTACCGTATTCTCACGAATAGACTCGCCAGAGAAAAATAGGTTTATGAAGTATTTAGTGGCTGGAGGTTGAGATATTAGTACCTGCTGGTAGAACTTTTTTTTTTTTTTTTGTAATAATTTTTAAATGTAATAATAAAAAAAAACTTTATTCATGGAGGTGTTCCCGTAGTAACTTCAATCCCCAGCCCCAGGGATGAGAATAAACACCTGGGGGTTTATTATAGTGCTGGAGTAAATCTGAGCTCCTGGTTTAATCCGAAACAACCGGATCTGAATGCGGTGAAACTGAAGGACGGCGTCGATCTTACGCGTTTAATCTGTCGGCGATTCCCTGCCAGGCTTCCACCCGGGATCTGGCGGCGGCGGCGGTGTTGCACTTGGCCGTGATGATGGATTTAAACTCCTCGAAGGTCTTCAGGATCAGCTCCTGCTCGAACGGGCTGAAGAAGGCTGCTCTCTCCCGGGCCATCCCTCCGGGTCCAGGGGCTCTGCGCTGCTCTCGAGCCACAAACGAAGCCTCCGGATTACTTGAGGCAGAATTTATACATCCGGCTAAAGCGGTGAACCCGAATAAAGACATCTTTCCGCGCATGCGCCGTGGAGTCACCGTGCGCCATGTTGAGTCTGCACACACACACACGCACGCACACACGCGAGTGCGGTGGAATCTGAGTCCTGTGCAAACATGTAGTATGGAAGTAGACCAGTTCTGCTGTAACCATGGCAACCAACACCACCACCACCAACGCCTCTTGCATTTATTATTTTAATCCCAGAGTTAAAGGATAAGAATTCAAAATAAAAATATCCTCCACATTATAAAACACTCAGTCAGTTCTTTCACCAGACATTAAATCCCAGTGACATTTCTCAGATTTTAGTCCCACGTGTTTGACGTCATCAAGATTGATTTCTAAAATATAATCAGGCTATGGGTTTATAGATATATTATATATTATATTTATTCTTTATTTAAAATCCTAAGCAGGACGGCGGTGTAGTGGTTAGCATTTCCGCCTCACAGCAAGAAGTCCCCGGCTCTGCAAAGGCATTTTTGCTGTTTGAATGTCCTCCCTGTGGGGTTCCCCCCCAGGTACTCCGGTTTCCTCCCACCGTCCAACGACATGCACATCAGGCGAACTGGCCGTTTAAAAGGTGCGCGTGTGTTGGCCCTGCGATGGACTGGTACCTCGCCTTCCCCCCAGAGCCAGAGTCTTGAACTGAAGGATTTTACACCATTCTCATGTTTTGCTGATCACAAGAAAAAAACAATGTCACGCAAGTATTCACACCTGAAAAATAACAAACTTTGTGATGATTGGAGAGGTCAGAACTCCAGTTCAACCACCAAGTCTGGCGCGTTATCGCCACACTTTGGTCTGGAGTTCTCTGCTTTGGCTTACAGACTAATTCATGGTTTACAGGTATTTTTATGGGGGGTGTTGGGGGGGGGGGGGGGCTGTGTCTTTGTGTTTTGACAAAACAAACCATTCCTCCTTCTTTCCCAATTCTTTCCCAGCTTCTTT
>JBCNYH010000011.1:24478915-24489870 GCA_039654325.1 Tandanus tandanus | reverse complement strand
CTCTCTTCTCTTCACCCTCCCTCCTCTCCCCGCCTCCCCCTCTTTTTCTCCTCTCTCTTCTCCCTCTTTTTTTTCTTTTCCCTTCCTCTTTATATCTGTGTGTGGACAAGACAAGCAATTACTAATGATGTCACAATTATGTCACAGCTTCTTTGGTTTTGGTGTGTGTGGTGGGGCAAGCAGTTACTTATGATGTCACAATAGGAAATCACTGGAAATTTCTGACATTGCAATAAGAATCTTGCTATGGATTAACAAAAATGAAACTCTAGAGGTAACTACTATAAGATCATAATTTGATAAGATTACACTAAACTCTCCTGTTTTCTCTCTTTGTCCCTCTGGTGTGTCACACGACATATAATAAGATTTAACTATTTTTTTAATCTTTTATTGAAACATCTAAAGGAAGCTCACAGACTACAGTTTGTTACTTTAGATTGTTATGAATTTTTTTATTTTTAATTTTATTTATTTATTTTTTACATTTAATTTGGTGAGGTTTATTATCAATAGATTAGCAGACATACATCCCACAGCAGCACCCTGAGCATCATCTGATCAACAGGTACAGAACAACATGTTCAAGGTGTTTTCAGTAGATGACCGTTGGTACGTCTGTGGCATTTGGCAGATCCAGAGTCGCTTATTACATTTTTATACAACTAAGTGTTAAGGGCCCAACAGTGGTGACATTGGGTTTTGAACCCCTGACCTTCTGATCAGTAATCCAGAGGCTTAACCACTGAGTCGCAATATATCAGCGAAAGAGGGTCAGGAAGAAGCGCAAAGCTATTATTGTTATTATTATTGTTGTTATTATTATTATTCATTCATTCTCTGAACCACTTAATCCTAATTAGGGTCGCGGGGAGGCTGGCGCCCATCTCAGCCGACTCTGGGCGAGGTACACCCTGGACAGCTCACCAGGCCATCGCAGGGCCATCATTCACACAACCATTTGCACTCACACACACACACACACACCTAGGGGTGATTTGGAACAGCCAATTAGCCTACTGTGCATGTTTTTGGACTGTGGGAGGAAACCAGAGTACCCAGAGGAAACCCACGCAAGCACAGGGAGAACATGCAAACTCCACACAGAAACACCCAAGCTGGGAATCGAACCCAGGACCTTCTTGCTGTGAGGCGGACGTGCTAACCACTACACCACCGTGCCGCCCTGTTAATATTATTATTATTATTATTATTATTATTATTATTATTGTTGTTGTTGTTATTATTATTATCATTATTATTATTATTGTTGTTGTTCTTCTTCTTATTATTATTATTATTATTGTTATTATTATTATTATCATTATTATTATTATTGTTGTTGTTGTTGTTGTTCTTCTTCTTATTATTATTATTGTTATTATTATTATTATCATTATTATTATTATTATTATAATTATTATTATTATTATTATTATTATGAGCCACTAGGCGGCGCTGAGGAGGAGGTCGGGTCTGTTAATCCCTCATGAGCCAACATGCGCCATCCTGCACATGCGCACTACATAGGGTATAAAATAATAGCATTTGCCCCCTATGTAGTGCACTTGGTATTTAAAGTGGAGCTATTTGAGACGTGGATAAAGATGTGCGCGCGCCGTCCTGTCCTGGCTGTTCTCTCCTCAGCATCCTCGTCATCATCATCATCATCATGACGGTGATGCTGAGCGGCTCCTCGGTGGTGCTGGTGCTGGTGCTGATGGTGCGTGTGCATGCTGCCTGACTCTGAGCGCCTGAAGAGGAGGAGAGGAGGAGACGAGAAAGGCAGGGCGGAGAACGTGCCCGGGGCGGCTGTGTGCGCGTCCGTGGCCGTGCGTCGCTCCGGTGGAATGAGAAGCTGCTGCAACCATGATGGAAGGTGAAACGGTGCTGCTGTAACCTTCATGGCTTTCTGTAGAAAAACCTCCTGATTAACTCAACCTCTGTTCATCTCTCTCTATCTCTCTCTCTCTCTCTCTCTCTCTCTCTCTCCTTCCCTCCTGTGATGCTGCGTTTATTCATGCGTTATTGCGCACACATTTCATCCACATCAAGGGTGTGTGTGTGTGTGTGTGAGTGTGTGAGAGAGAGAGAGAGAGAGAGAGAGAGAGAGAGAGAGAGAGATGAGCACAGGAGCAAACACATGAAAATATTCAGGAAAGGAAGGATGGATGTCCTGATGAACAGAATGTGGTGTAGTTAAGAAGAAAAGAAAGGAAAGTGCTCAGTGTCCCTGGTGTTTTTCTAATCTAACCAACAAGTCTGTCTCACCTTCAGTCTTTTCCTCACTGCCAGACTCTGACCGCTCACGAGCTGTTGATTCATTTTCTATATATCAGCAGCTGGGACAATAATCCAGCTGCAAATGTATCGATCGTTTCCATAGTAACAGCAGTGCACAGAGTGGGACGTGAATGGTGGACGCTCACACGAACAGTTTAATAACAGCGTGAGATTCTGTAAGGAGACGTTTCTGTAGTGCTCATGGAAGGAGTCTCCAGTGTCAGTGCTTCGTAACAGTCCGAGGTAAGGCTGGACCTTCAGGACGGAGGAGTATATGCTGCTTTGCAGTTTCGTGGTGACAAGTTAGGGTTTCGTTACATGGATTTTTAAAATAAAAATTACCAGGCTTTGGTGCGAGCGGCTGTTTATAGCAGCCGGTGAGAACAGGAACTGACTCTATTGAAGGATATTTCAAAACATAAGGCTGAATGTAGCGATAAACGGATAGAAAGTACAAGCTATTGTTCTTTATGGAATAAAAATGGTCATCATTGGAATATTCCTGAGGTGGAAGAGGAATAAAAGACATCAGGATGTGCTGCTGCAGGAAAGAGATCAACTTTTAGATGTACCGGTCTCTCGGCTCCATCACACCGCCGCGTCACTCATGACTTACCTCACATTACGCCACACAGTGGTTTATTCCGGAATATTCCTTGCTTAACAGACAGCAGGTCATAACTGTATGGCACAGGTGTCAAACTCAAGGCCCGCGGGCCAAATCCGGCCTGCCAGCTCATCTCATGTGGCCCGCCAGAGCTTTCAAAGAATATGATTATCGTACATTCTTTGCATCGACCATTAGCATAAAATGTAATTCATCATCCATCCACCAGGTGGCAGCAGCCTATTTCAACTAAACAACTGGACATTCACGACTCAAAAAAGATTAGAAAGCTATCTTGTTAGTGTCAAGTGTTGTCAGACAAGGAAAGTGAATAAAGGAAAAGTGGGAAAATTCCTAAATGAATCATTTTGTCGTGCAAGTTTCATGGTTGCCCTTTTTAAATAAATATTCTGTGATTATTTGACCCTTGATGACCTAGAAATTTAGTGATGTAGATATTTTCCTGAGCTACATTTAATTTTTTTTCTTTTCCTCTGAGCAGTTTTTGGATTCTCTAAATTATAATATTCCGCCTGATACTTGGTGAGATTTGACACAGAATCATGTTCAGAGATTGTTTGCTATCCGGGCGGCACGGTGGTGCAGTGGTTAACACGTTCGCCTCACAGTGTGAAGGTCTTGGGTTCGATTCCCAGTCTTGGGTGTGTCTGTGTGGAGTTTGCATGTTCTTTATGTGCTTGTGTGGGTTTCCTCTGGGTACTCCGGTTTCCTCCCACAGTCCAAAAACATGCACAGTAGGCTGATTGGATTAGGTGAGAGTGGTGGTGTGTGATGGCCTGGCGAACTGTTCAGGATGTACCCCACCCTTTGCCCAGAGTTGGCTGATATAGGCTCCGGCCTATCTAAACGTCGATGTTGCATCATGTTTTAGATTGTTGTGCTTTTTTATCGTTACGGAATGTTGGAATTCTCAGCCATGTTTTGCTTTTCTTCTCTCGTCTAAAAACTTTTGTGGTTGCACTCAGCAGCACCTGACAATCCTGGGATCTGAATTTAACGAATGTTCGGGACATTAGCACAGAAGCGTAAAATACAAAATGTAGCATGTTCGAGGCGTCACACTACTTCAACTCCTTTATGCTCTCTCTCTCTCTCTTTCTCTCTCTCTCTCTCTCTCTTTCTCTCACTATCTCTTTCTCTCTCTCACTCTCTCTCTTATTCTTTCTCACTTTCTCTCTTTCTTTCATTCTCTCTCACTCTCTCTATATATATATCTCTTTCTCTCTCTTTCTCTTGCTTTCTCTCTCTCTCTCTCTCTCTCTCTCTCTCTCTCTCTCTCTCTCTCTCTGACTCTGTCCCCTTACCTCTCCCTCAGGACTGAAGAAGCGAACCCGAAAGGCATTCGGGTTACGCAAGAAAGAGAAGGACACTGACTCCACGTGAGTATCTCCATGTTTAATTACTCTCTAAAATTAACCGTATTCCCTTTTACCCCAGTTATAATCCATCCACCAATGATAAGATCCGCTTTGTGTTAGCTTCCTCAGCCTCTTAGATCTCGTGACTAACGCCCTGGTGCATGTGGTACACATATAGAAATAATTCTAATCTCCATGTGAATGATGTAAAATCTGAGCTGTTCAGGGTGGACCCCGCCCTCGCACAGAGTCGGCTGAGATGGGCGCCAGCCTCCCCGCGACCCTAATTAGGATTAAGTGGCTCGCAAAATGAATATATGAATGAATGAATGATGTAAAATCCTGTTTTATTTGATTTCAGGGGATCTCCAGAGAAAGACAAATCAGTGAGTGCAGTCATGTTCGTGCGTTTTGAGTGTTTGGAGTCGAATATTTCGCGTAAACACTGATGTTTCTCATGGATTTGATTTCCAGTAAATATAACATGTTGCTTTTACTCTGTGTCATTCCCAGAAAAAAGCCAACGGTGCTCCGAATGGGTTCTACGGAGAGATAGACTGGGATCGATATGTAAGCAGAACACGTACTCTCAGGATTACTGTGCTGTCAGTAGGGCTGTGATAATATAATCTGTATCATCGTATATCATGATAAGGAAACGCGATATGGTTATATTTTTTTACTGTTGTATCATGGTATTATATTTTGGTGCAGCCACACACAGTGTGTAGGTTAGGACCTTTTTTATTGTGCACTTGAAACGAAACACCAACAACAGTTGAGATTTTCCCATTTGAGCAACGAACCAAGTGCTTCCTTTCATCTGTCCCAGAATTCCCCGGATGTGGATGCTGAGGGCTACAGCATCAGACCTGGAGAACGAGGAGGAAATATCCTTATTCATGTAAAAACTAGAGGGTCACTCAGAGAGTGTAAGGTACCTCCACCAGGCACAAATGGATGATGGTAACAAGTGATTGATTAACCTGCTGAATCTGCCTAAAACTGCAGGTCTCCCCCTAGTGGAGTGGGTGTCTGATGCACATTCACTCACACATTATTTGCACTTATTGTCCTTAGTTGTGAAAATTTATGCAAGTGTGCTCATGATTTTATGAGACAGTCTGACAGGAAATGACCCACATTGACTACAGTTGAAATCTGGAAGAATTCTGTACAAAGTCTTGAGATAACTGTGATTTTTAACAAATTGTCATTTCTGACCTCAAACTTTGACCTTTCAACTCTTTTGAACACCAACTCTCTGGCGCTCTACATGCCTGGTGGGAATTAGAACTAAATCCAATCTGATTCCAGTAATGTGTTTCCATGGTCCAATATTCCCAGAGTCCTATGGAACCTGAGAAAAAGACCAACTTCAGGAGATAGGACTCTGGGAACAAAGAACCGCCAGTACAGGTGACTCTAGAACATTGGTCTCCAACCCTGTTCCTGGAGATCTGCCACCTTCTTGAAGACTGTGGCTCCATCCCTTAAAATACCCACCAGACCTTCTAACCACTAAGAAGTTCTTGGTTAGATAAAAGAGGTGTGTTAGATTTTGGTTGGAGATGAAACCTGCAGTCAGATAGATCTCTCGGAACGGGGTTGGTGGATCCAACCCTGGTCTTATGGACCCTTTAAGGAATTAATATATAATCTAAACGTGAAGACTGAGGTGAGTGAAATAAGACCCCGTGAATATTGATGTCCTGTTGAACAAGACCAATTTCAGAAACACGCTTAACCGGTATTCCTTAACAGAGCTCCACCACCAGCCAAAGCCAGAACCTTCTTCTCATCCAGCGAATCAGAAGGTGAGGATGAGCCTGGGAAGAAGTTTAAGATCAAGATCAAACCCCTGGCACCAGATAACGGTACTGTGTCCACAGTGGATGAGCTGAAGGCCTCCGTGGGCACGCTGGCCATCGCGACCTCGCCTTTGGTAAGAGCCAACGAGAGCACTTCCTGTTGTCATGTATTACCACGTAACTGGTAGCTAATGCTTTAGACATGCTTTGTGTATGCTAATGCTAGCATCATAAAAACATTCTAATTTTTCTCTCTTTATTTGACCCACCACAGATGAAAAGTCCGGTAAGTCCAAAGCAGACTTGATTGTTAGCATGCTTAAAGATTGGCATATGATAAAAATAAAAAAAAAAAACAATAAAGGTTTTGGAACTATTTTTTGGTTTAGAATACATCATATTTGTCTGAAATAAACTGCATGGTTAAATAAATACTGTGATATAGTGTAGAAATAACTATTGTCGCTGTTTCTTTCCCTTCTCGCCATCACAGAGGCGCAGCCCGGTAAGCGTACAATTTACTATTTTTGAGTCACTGCAAAAAAGTTGAATGGGCGTCATCCAAAACATGCCAATCACACTGAGACAGGCCCAGCCTGCCCCCTAGAGGCAGGCCATGGCGACAACATGCGGCATTCGGCCGAATCTCCTGGGAAACACATTCATTCAGAATCAGAATCGGAATACTTTATTGATCCCGGAGGAAATTGTTCTTTAGACTTGAGTTAAGCGCTCCTCACACGGGGCGGTTCTGACGGCAGTTCGGCGTGGTTCCAAACAGTTTGCACAGACCTCAGATTATCAGGTCGGGATTGTAGCAAAATCGCAGCAAAATTGGGAATGTTTTGGACTTTATCCCCAAACCCCCACTGATATTAAAAGATCCTGCTGCATTCACAGTCTGTCTTTTTAATTATCCGATCAAGGGAATGATTATAAGCATCATCTTATTCCAAGGTTCTGGATTTTATGTCTCCAAGGTCCCATGTTCCCAAGAGCGTATTTTCCCAGGATCCTGTATTCCTAAAGTCCTATTTTCCCAAGGATTGACGTTCACAGGATCGTATATATAAGATATACCCAGTGTCCCATGTTTCCCAGATCCTATTTTCCCAGTGTCCTATATTACCCCATGATAATACACTCCCAGGTTCCCAGGTTCCTAGTAACCGGTATCCCAAGGAATCAGTATTCCCAGGAGCCTCTGTTGTTTTGCTCCTCTGTTCCTTGAGTCCTATGTTCCCAGGGTCCTGTACTCTGAGATCCCCAGGATTTTCATAACTATTGGATCTATGTTGCTTCTTGTGCATCACTCGTAAACTAATTTCTGGTATTTCGTAGAACCTCTGACCTGACACTCATTTTGAATTTACTGTCTTCTTTTTCTTTTACAGTGTCCACTGAAACGAACTCTTTCAAGTAAGTGTGAAATGTGTAAAAGCTAGCATCCTGTTGTTGAGATATCGAGCTGCTAATTTTCTAGCATAAGAATGATTTGTGTACTACATCATAATCGATCATTCCTGGTTATTCCTGCAGGTGAGGAGATCGCCAGGCCGAGACGTTCCACTCCAACACCGACCTTAACGCCGGGGCCTGGTCCTGACACTCCAAGGTTAGCGGCTAGCAGGACATATCACCAAACAGGATGATTATAAACTGAACTGATAAAAAAAAAAAAATGAAGTTTAAACATTGGTTGTGTTTACAATCTGCTCAAATTTGCTAGTTGTTTATTGCTAACTGCTAATATTTCTCTTTTTATTTGTTTGTGTCCTGTGTGCACTACAGCAAAAGGTTATCGGACAATGCTTCAGCTTTTTTTGGGCCTCCGTTTGAGGCAAACTTCGAGGCACAGAATTTGGAAGGTAAAACGAACTCCTTCAGAATAAACAAACTGCTAAATTATGCAAAATGCTAACGTGCCCTAAGACCTAGTTACATCTGATCAAGAATACACCTGCATGCTACACAAACATGCAACCGTTTCTGATTCTGTACATCAGTAATTTGTACTAATTCTAATATTTACAAGAGTGATCGTTAGCATTAGGTGCTAAGCATGTAAACTCTGATTCCTAATTCCATTCCACAAATTAAAAAATTGCTATCATGATATTTAAATTCATGCTAACGTTAACCATTAGCATGTCGTGTTAGGTCTGCTTGCTAATTAAATAAATAGTTGTTAATAACGTTAATAAATGCCTCGTTTCGTCTTATTTAGTGTTTATAGCGGAGCCGGAACTGTGGTGTCCGTCAACTCCACGCACCATCTCACCGCTGAACAGACGCTTTCCCACAGGAGGTAAATTAGTACTGATGGAGATTGTCTGGGTTATGAAGGCAGCTATGTTGTTTAACCACACATCTGTGCTTCCAGCTCCACCTCCTCTTCCACCGAAGAACATTCCTGCCACTCCACCCAGCTACAGATCCAGCTCTTTGGAATCGTCAGGTAGGATAATCAGAGCCATGATTTCAGCAACATTTAAATCAAAGCTTCTGGATTCTTCTGGTTCTGGGTTTGAGTCCTAGGCTTGTGAGGGTGTTCCTGCATTTCTGTGTTGCATGTTCTCCCTGTGCTTGGGTGGGTACTCTGGTTTTCTCCCACAGTCCAAACTTAGGGTTAAATAGCTGTCCAGATTGCCCCTAGATGTGAATGATTGTGTGTGTTGACCTGCAATGGACTGTGAAGCTATTCAGGCTATTCACACCCTGCCTTCTCTCCATCTTCCCTGCTACCCTGGTATGATTAAGCGGTTTCAGCAAATGAATGAATAAACAGCTGGCTCGAATGATTCTATAGACCATTCCTATGGGGTGTTTCTGAAGGGTTTTGCTGTGGCCTGTTTAGTTGAGCTCTTTGTTATAAATCAAGTTTATAGTTCTGCTCGTCGGTACTGAGGGTGTGGCTGAATTAATCAACATGTTCCTCAGGGTTTCCACGTGTGTGGCTCCATAGCTCAGTGGTTAGAGCACTGGTCTTGTAAACCAGGGGTCGTGAGTTCAAGCCTCACTGGGGCCTTCCAGTGACTTTTTAAATTCTAATGGGTAGTGGCTCCAGTCTTCTGTTCTGTGCTAAGGATACTGTCTAAGTCGGGTTGCTGTGCGAGCACTTCCCCGTGTACCAGAACCGCAAAGGACATGCCTAGATATGCAAAGTGTTCTTCAAATAAAAAGTAGACCTTCCTTTCAAAGTGTGTGATGGTTGAGAAGTGGTGGTGTAATAGTTGGTGCTGGGCTCATGATCAGGAGGTTGTGAGTTTAAATCCTCTCAGACCCCAACCAGACTTTTACAAGTGTGCCTCTGTACAACCAACAGTATAAATGGGTACCAATAAAAGTTGGGAACATCCCATCCGGGAGGAGTTGAACTACTAGGAGGCATTCCAAAAATCCTCAATTGCGTCTCATCCTTGTGTCCAAATCTCTCCCACCGAAGGAACATAGAGAGAGATGAGGATTGTGGAATCGAGGTAGTGTGTTTTGAGAGAACTCTAAAGCGCCACACGGAGCGACGTCTGCTTCTGATGATGGCTCAACATGCTGTGTAAAAGTGGCCGACATCATGGAAGACGCAGGTTATTCATACACGGGTCTGCGGCTCTTCCAGGAAGGCTGCTCTCGTGTATCCTTAATGAAGGTTGTAAGCTGTAGAAACTGCTGCCTAGAACATTATTCATCACAGAAACAAGAATTTAGGGTTTAAGGATTTTTCTGTCAGCTATTTAAATGAGAAATATTGGTATGCAGGTTGGCCAATGAGATAATTACCCTCAAACAAGTCTGGAAGGAAGATTGTATAATATGATTCTGAGCTTCATAATAGTTCTTCAAGGCCCCAGCGAGAATTGAACTCACGGCCCCTGGTTTACAAGACCAGTGCTCTAACCACTGAGCTATGGAGCCCTGTGTGAAGGAGCCTTGAAAGTATCAGTCTAGGCCATACAGGGCTGTTTTAGAGTTCTGGCCTTGTAAACAAATGTCATGAGTTCTCTTTTAGGTTTCTCCTTTCTTAAACTGAAAAGGTACTCTCTTGAACTGGTAAGCAGCAAGCATCGGTTATTGGGTGCTTCTCAGAACCTTTATTTGTCCTTTCCTCGCTCATCAATCCTCAGTTGAACTGGAATTCTTCTGGGCCGGTACCTTTGCCAGCTGTCCTAATTCTTTTATTTGTGCATAGCGGAGAGAGGATTGAGAAGTGGTGAGCTAAGATATACAAGAGCAGCCTTCCCGGAAGAGCTGCATGCCAGTGTATAAATAACCCTTACATGACATCAGGTCAGCTGTGCCACCATCATCAGAAGCAGATATTGCTTAATATCTGATAATCGTCATTCTCAATTCATATTTTTAGAATCTTCAAAATAAGGCCCCAGCGAGGATTGAACTCGCGACCCCTGGTTTACAAGACCAGTGCTCTAACCACTGAGCTATGGAGCCCTGGGTGGAATGCACTGCTGTGAGAAACGTCCATGAAGCCTGTTCACACCCTAGGTATTTACGTGTACACAGAATAAAGAGAGAGAGAGAGAGAGAGAGAGAGAGAGCGTATTTGCATTACAGGGTGTTTCCTAATTTACATAAAAAAGGCACACAGTGGAATGATCTAAAAGCTTCTGCAGGATTTACTCAGTACTTCCTGATACTCAGAACTCACATAATCAAATTTAGGTATAATCTCTATAGGTAGAAGCATAATATCTGCAGGATGTACCTAATTGCATCATCCCTGCTGTAAATATTGCAATCTGCCAGATTTGATTTAAAGGAGTGTATTAAAAAATAAAATGTATATTGCAGGAGGGTGTATGATGACTACAAAGTAATCTCAGCTGTTCTTTCCATTGGTGGCTATTTTATAAATATATA
>JBCNYH010000011.1:24432399-24443613 GCA_039654325.1 Tandanus tandanus | reverse complement strand
GCTTCCTCTACACACAGATCTCCACTATATACAACACTTCAGTTCAGAACTCTACACAAGGCTTCCTCTACACACAGATCTCCACTATATACAACACTTCAGTTCATAAGCTCATTAGTCAATTTAGTGTAAAAAGTGCGTGCACAATAAACACAAAACGTCGGAAAATCAATATTCAAACAAGCAACGATGACATAAAATAAAGTTTTTGTTGCATTCTGATTAAAATATGCAAAAAAAAAATGCAGCCACAATATTTGCACTGGATACTTTTGGAAATGGCAATAAAGTACACAAGCTTTGGCTCGATCGTTCCAACACTAAATGGTGTATAAATAAATAAATACATAAAAACAACTTCTTGCCATATGAGACATCTTTTATTATTATTATCATCTTACACTGGTTGACGTTGTGACTTTTTTTTCCAGGTAAAACATTACAGCTGGCAGGGCTGCACAATACATCACTGCTTAATCTTTACAGCCAGTTTTGATAAGAATATACCCAAAGCTTAGATTTATAAATGAGCTTGAAAGTGTAATTGTGTAAGATGATCCTTCTGAACAATTCACACGCTCCACATTCTTGATTTAAATGAATCATTTCGGTCCGATAACGCAGGATGGGTTGTCAGTATTTGGTTTAATATATCCTGGTGATGGTAGAATATAATACAGTAGCCTACAATATTGAGTCCATATAATGCAGCTCTACTTAAAATTAAATTAAGAACAATTTTAAATGTACTTTTCATGATTGACCTAGTTTAGCCACAGGTCTTGGCCCCCTGTGATCGCTGCTCAGGGTGTTTCTCCACTGTTAATATTAACACTAATAATAACAACATAATAATAACAACAATAGCAATATGACACATTCATATTTATATGGCCACAGATAAAATGCCAGATCGCATTAAACTAAGAGTACTAAGAGTACTATAAGTACTAAATATCCTTCCTTTTGAAAATGTCCTTTACTCGGACTCTATTGCTCAATTCTTTCATTGTTCTACAGCAATATTGTTCCTCTCGGGCATCATTGGGCAGAAAGTCACAGAATGTCCCCTGCCTACCTTTCACACGTACACACATTCACTCTTAAACAAAAATACACTTTAAATGAATAAAAAGATATATGTGTGAATAAATGAAGTGTTGCATCGCTGAACTTCCTTCAGGGTGGAGTCAGCAGGTTCAACCCTCTCTGTCAAACAGTGATTTCACGTCGGCGAAGACCTGCACAAAAAACCAGCAGATCAGAAAGTTCTGGGATCTGAACTAATACCTGTGACATAAATCCGGTATAATGTCCATTATTATTATTATTACTATAAACTCCGCCCACTGCAGTCTCACCTCATTGATGGAGCGCGAGGCGTCGATAGTGCGCACTTTTTCCTGCTTCTCGTACTGCTCTATGATTGGCCGTGTGGAATTAAGGTACGTCTGGATCCTATGGATGAACAGTGAGCACTTGAGAACAAATTAAGTTTTGAAAAGGACACAGAGTTCATAGGTTTCTAAGATTACATGCTGAAGGAAAACAAGATAAAAAGAAGGTCATCAAAGCTTCGAAGGACGGACAGTGAGACCGTGAGCAGGGTCCATACTTGCCGGACCTAAAGAACGTAGCGACACTGGGAACTTCAGACCTTCAAAGTGTGGGCTCTTATTGACATCATGAATGTTAAGCACAATAAAGAAAAAGGGACCTGTGAGAATGTAAGACTTTGTCAAATATAAGGCTTAGCATTGTGTTCCTAAGAATGTTGGGCCAAAGGGACTGTAGAATCTGTGAGGAATGAAGGACCTTTAAGAATGTAGAGCCTTTGGGGAGACAAGACTGAAGAACCACACACACACACACACACACACACACACACACAAGAATTACCTCCCTATCACACGACCACCACAATCCAGGGAGGGGTGAAAACATGCACACGCCCCCTCCGTGACACGCGATGTTGCCACTCGCCTGTTTATGAACTGCTGCGCATGTGTATTTTGGGGGCGGTCTAACACACTCGGAGGGAAAGTGCTATCCGCCCCCTCGTACGAATGAGCTCACAGACGCCCATGATTGGCTGGTGATGGCTATGAGTGACAGGGAAGTGAGCGTCTGCCATCCCTCCCTCCCGAGAGAGCTCGGCCAGTTAGCTCCCATGGACTCCCGGTCACGGAGGGCTGCGGCATCAATCCGGATTCGAAGGGAACATGATAGTTTTAACACTGGACTTTAGTACCAGGGGTCATGATAACGTTGGACCTGTAGGAAAAAGACCTTTGGAAATGCAGTGCCTTTGAACCCTGGGTCATCGGGAATGTAGTATATTTGGGAACATAGTACTTTATCACGGGGCCCATGAGAACTTTGTTGAAAACTATTACATATAAATAAAAAGCTTTAGTTTAGATAAAAATGTATAAAAATTAAATGACCTTTTCTCCAAACTCTCTTTGTTGTCATCCGTCCTTCCGCTGCTCTTCCCTCTTTCTAGACACCTGTCGATACACACCTGCAGCCAGGAGCCAAAATAATTCCGATCAGACTCTAAATCCTCAAGTTACACAAAACATCTTTAATCAGATCCTCATAACAACCTGTCCGGGGAGGGGAGTGGGGCGCGGCGGGTGTTTTACAGTAACCACAAAAAAAACCCCACCAGAGGACCAGGAAGTGACTTACGTCATTACTGCAGTCAAAAAACAGGACGAATTTGATGTCCGCTCTGCCGTCCATCACCTTTATCCATCCTTGGAGGTTGTCCTCGTTTCGAGGGAAGCCGTCGATAAGGAAGCGGAACTTGCTTTCATCTTTCTTCATGATCTCCTCCATGGCCTAGAGATGACAGTAAAAAAGGTTTTGGTAAATTACTTCTGTAGTTTGATTATTATATAATTACTAGATGGAATATTCCAGAAAATTCGATAGGGTTCATAAACTTTTAAGCACCAACGTAAATATTTTAGGGAAAAAAATAATAATGACGCTCATCATCCAAACAGCTAGTTGTTACTAAGGAGTTTTTGCTCGAAGGTGTAACCTCACTGGTTGTTGTTCCTGCAGAAGCTGTTTATGATTGGTCCAAATCCCTGACACCACCTGTGATTAATGCCATCACACCATCAGTCCCATCATCTTTATCATCGACACAAATCGAATCACTGCACGTTGACTGCTGAAGATCAAAGTGCAGAAATAAAGTAATAAACAGAGGAACAGACGGAGGGTGAAGGACAGAGCGAGCTCAGAGCAGACAACACCCCACCCCCACCCCCCACCCCGTAAATATTTAGGTTGTGTTGTATTTGTGTAAAATAACTCTTCAGAAGAAATCTTTCATGATACGTGAGCTCGACGAGACTGGACGGCGAGTCTGTTTACACTACGCTGTCCTCGGACGTGACCTCGGCTGCAGCGTATTGTTTTTGGCGCTAAGCCAAAATAAGGCGACGTACCTAAATAAAAAAATTTCTTTTTAAAACGACAAGCAGAGAAATCTTTATCTTATTTAAGACGGGTGAAATTTATCCAAATAAAGAGGAATCCAAACAGATTTTAATCAAATCAAAATAAATAAATAAATCAATAAATCAAATCAAAATAAAATAAAAAATTAGTACAGTAGAGTTCAGTGAAGATTCTACACCACCACTTCTGTCTAAAGGGCTCCTAATAAAAAGTAAAAAATTCCCTTTCTATAATTTTTGGGTGAAAATGTATTGAACGATGCTATTGTAGGCAACGAGAACCAAAAAAATCATTCCGACAAGAATATTGAGGTAAAAGTATGAATAATAAACAAAAACACTGAAAATACCAATTTTTCAGAAAAACTGAAAGGTGTCGCAAACTGTATTTTTTTTGACTTTTGCATGAATGAACTTCACACCATATGGAATGGTTTAGCGAGTGAAGAAATTAAAAAATGCAGTGATGATTATACACTTAACAAAATGAAGATAAATCATCATTTCATGTAATATTGGATCATATTGATGAGAATAAATAAACAAACAACAATATATAGTAATAACAACAATAACAGTCTCTTTTTTGAGAAAAAAAAGTCAATGTTTAGTGTGAACACCCTTTACTTTGATTACAGCATTTAACCTTTCAGGCGTCGTGTTCACATATTTTTAATTTCTTCACTCGCTAAACCGTTCCATACGGTCTGAAGTTCATTCATGCAAAAGTCAAAGAGATACAATTTGTGACACCTTTCAGTTTTTCTGTAAAATTTTAAATTCCCTACAGAACATCACGGTCATGTTATCTTTTCTTTCTTTCATATTTTTAATATGTTAAAGCGGTTCCATTCCAGCACCACACCAGACCCGAGTAGAGGAGCGTCATTTTAACACCTTAAAGTTCCCTTTCAGTTCCAGGTGGATTAAATAAAGATGTAATACGGTGGTATCTCTGTGAAATAAAATGGAATCGGGTCCACGGTGTCTTTCTGAAACCGTTAGTTTCCTCCTGTACGCGAGTGTTAATGACGCCTGCACCGCCCGCCGCGATATCAATAACATCCCCATCTTTTTATTTCTCTTGAAATCGTTTCCCTTCTTCTGTTTCTCAACACTCGATCTCAGACTTTTCCACTTTCTACCCATCGCTGTTGCGCTGCCGAATCATCACACATGCACGAGATCGTTCCCCTGGTCTCGTTATGTTATTGTAAATATATATAGAGGTAGAGCAGGTGAATGAGAGATACACACCAGGAAACCTTTATATTCATCCAGAACGGACTGATAATAGAAGATAAAACACACAGGATCTTCACTCGAGAACGGGGACCTTTAAGGTTTTTTGTACTCCGCGTGCAGCAAAGTTTATTGTGAATTACTGAAATAAACTCTCATCAACTCAAACTCCTCTCGGTTAACTCTGCGCTCCAGTTCCTCTGTCTTTTTCATACGTTCTCCTACGGTACAAAAACATCTCGCATATTTTAGTGCATTGTTGTTTTTTTAAACCTCACAGCACCGGTTCTTTGTTCAGTTTTCCAGATCAACCGGATTTTCCAGAATTGTTGGAAGTAAAGGCGTGACCTACAGACCTTCTTCAGCAAGCCGATGGTGATCTCCACTGGGACGATCTTTCCCTCCTTGATGTAGCTGTCGATGAGCTGTCCGGACTCAGAGCCCGCCCGGTTGCGCTCCTCTCTCAGCAGGTCTCCGGCGGACAGATGGGTGTAGCTGTAGTTCTGATACAAAACACACAGGGGGCATGATGGGCTCATGACACGACCAGATTATACTTCACCTTTACACCCACATGTACCCAGAAACCCACAGTCTTACTCTACAGTCCCACCCACCACACGACGATTCTGAGTGGTTCACTTTTTGTATGCATGTGAGAGTGAGAGAGAGAAACAGAGGGATGAAGAGAGAGAGATAGAGGAAGAGAGTGAGAGAGAGAAACAGAGGGATAGAGAGAGAGGAAGAGAGTGAGAGAGAGAGTGAGAAAGAGGGGAAGAGAGAGAGGAAGATGGGGAGGAGAGAGACAGCGCGAGAGAGAGAGAGAGAGAGAGAAAGAGAGTGCAAGAGAGCACGAGAGAGAGAGAGCGAGCTTGTTGTTGAGTCCAGCTGCTGTAGTGTAAGTGAAATGAGGAAGTAAGTTGTATGTAAAGAGATAAAGGTTATCTGGGTGGTTATATAATATATAAATAATAAAAATATAAATTGTTGGTGATGTGCTGCAGAATAAGAGGAATAAACTCCTTTATTTAAAAAAAGAAACAGTAAGGGCAGAACCTCGAAATCTACCGCCACGTCACCACCACCAATAAATAAACCTTTATAAAACGCTGTTTACTTTTCAGGGTAGAGAAAAACCACACACACCCATGGCCTCACACTCTCTCTCTCTCTCTCTCTCTCTCACACACACACACAGAAATGTGCAGACCAAATTCTAAAAAAAAACAACCAGGTGAAACGTGTCAGCGCTTCAGTTACACGTGGAATAAAAAGAACACTGTAACTTCTCACCTAAATGGAAGGGTGTGTGTGTGTGTGTGTGTGTGTGTGTGTGTGTGTGTGAATACTTCTTCACACCACTGTATACTAGTGCACATCTACAGCAGAGACCTCCGACCTCCGGAGTTTACAACAAGAAAACGGAAAAGCTATGCGTTTCATTTTTGAGCCACAGTGGACCCACAATGTTTGTGAGACAGCCCACTCCCACTCCCACCAGGGGGCAATCTGGAACAACCAATGAGCCTAAACATGTCTTTGGGAGGAAACCAGAGCACTAGGAGGAAACCCATGCAAGCCCTGGGAGAACAGAAGGCGGAGAGAAGAGTGGAAATGAGGACCGCTGGGTGGGTGGTGGATTTGGGAACACACCCAAGCGACCCGGAAATGGGTTTCTTTATTAAAAAAAAAAGTAAAAAAAAAAAAAAAAAGTCTGGATCAGCAACCAGAGTAGAGCAGCTGAGAGGAGGCACAGCAGTAACACTCTTTATATCAGGATGTTGTAAACGTGTTCAAGGAAGTAGGAAGATATTCTGGGATGCCACCATAAAGACATCAAAGTGCAAAGAGAGAGAGAAACCGTGTGTGTGTGTGTGTGTGTGTGTGTGTGTGTGTGTGTGTGTGTGTTCCTGCACATCACATGTTTTAATTCCTGTATATATGATATCACAGGCAGGAGCTTTTGTGGTTTCTGAGAGGGAGCGCGCGCGCGAGCCCGCGCCTGTCTGTGCCCTGAACATACCTCGACGATCTTGGCGCACTGGGTTCCTTTTCCGGCTCCGGGTCCGCCCAGGACGAACACAACCTGCGGATTCATGGCGAGAAAAGCCCTGGGCGCTTTGTTACACAGGCTCCGGAGCGCTCCGACGATCATAAACCCCTCACGAGGACGCACAGCAAGCTCGCGGATGCAATGAATGAGCGGAACGAGTTGGCCGCTGAATAGGAAGTGGCGCTTGGAACTGATTCCTCTTCCGCTGTGACGCAGGCCTATCACCGGAGCCAATCACCGAGCACGTGGGCGTGGCGTCGTGCGGGCCACAAACCACGCCCTAGTGCTGTGCACGCGCACGCTAGATGATGCTGCTGCTGGTGCTGCTCCGTGCGCGTGACCTGAATAAGCATCAGCACTAGCTACGACTGAACAGCGACCGTTACACCGTTTAGAGTGAGAATGTTAAAAAAAATACAAAATAAATCGGTCACGCTTTGATTTACGAGTTAAGATGAATATATTTTGTTATTAAAAAGATGCATCACTCGGATTCGGCGGGTTTGTGTTTCCGGTGCTGTCGCGGTTCAGCGCGCGCGTGCTGTTGTTCTCTCAGCGTCGGTGGCTCGAGCTCCGGGATCCCTTCCGCTCGGATGCTGCTGCCGTCACCGCCGCCGCTGGTGCTGCTGCCGCCGCCGCTGCTGCCCGCCTCACCACCGCGCCACTGACATGACGGCGGGGACAACAGGCACGGTGCTGGGGACGTGGGAACCGGAAACCGAGCGCATCCGAAACGCGTCGCGCGCGGGGACAAACGCCAAGGGCAGTGCGGCAGTCCGCGCGAGGAGAGGTGGCGGAAGAGCGAGAGGAGGAGGAGGAGGAGGGAGGAGGGGTCGTATCAAGCTGCCTTTCACCCCGTTTCTCTTCACTTTATTCCTCCATCTTCTTCACTCCGCTCTTTTTTTTTTTTTGTATTTATTTAAACCGCTTTAACGCGCGCGCGACACATCCGGGTCACTCACTCACTCACTCACTCTGGTCGCGTGCTGGTAACCCGCAGTGGCGCTCGCGACCCCTCTCACTCTGTGTGAATAACAAGATATTCATTCAAATCCAGCGGGATTCTCTCTCTCCTCTCCTCTCCTCTCCTCTTCCCTTTCCTGTGATTTCTTTTATAAAGTCGAAGTGTTGATGAAGTGATTGATATCTTCACTCGTTCCTCATCCAGTCTGCTCTTCTGTTATCGTAAAATAATGACAGTTAATCTCTCTTTCTAGCTAACGATGCTAACTAGCCAGTGAACGTCTCACTAAACATTTAACAAAATATCGCGGTACTTGTATTATTTCAATAAATAATATCAATGTGAAAAAGCATAATCATTAAAATATCAGTATTTCCTTTTTATTTTGATATTTTAGACTGGTTCAGCGATGGAACTCCGATACTGGGTTTACGTATTCAGGGAAAGTTAGCTAGCGATGTTTTAGCCTTAGTTTACTCCTATTTAGCCACAGTTACAGCAGGTTAGCTAACTATTTCAAATGAATATATATATATATATGGCTATATGTGTAATAATTACTGAAGAAACTACTGTTATTATTATTATTAAAAATCAAATCTGTATAATTTTGATCACACCACATAAAAATTACCTCAGAAATAGAAGCATAGCAGCGAAGCTAACTTTGTAGCCTGACAACAGCTCACTGTGTGAGGAGTGTGTGTGTGTGTGAGGTTCTGCTCTACAGTATGTTATTAGCAATACTTTAACGTTTCTCCAGACGGTGGAGTGTGAGCGTCACTTTATCGTTGCTAAGGGACTCGAACATATGAGCGCACGGCTCCGCGTGTTCCTGCTGTCGCTCCTTGCGCTCACGCTCCTTGTAGGTGGGGTCATGGGTTGCCTCCAGAGTGTAGCATGTAAGCCGCGTGTGCGGCGCGAGAACATTGTGGTGTATGAAGTGTCAGCGTCCATCGACCGGAGCCCCACAGTGGTGGAGGAGAACTCGCCCATTGTGCTGCGCTACCGGACACCCTACTTCCGTGCCTCAGCCGGGGTTGTCATGCCACCCGTGCCCAGAAACGAGACGTGGACAGTGGGCTGGATTCAGGCATGCACACAGATGGAGTTCTACAACACGTACGGAGACGCGGGCGTGTGAGTAACTGCAGTAACCCATAACGCCACAACAGCATCACTTCTCAACAACAACAACAATAATAATGTTTATATTAATAGTAATAATAATTATTGTTATTATTTTTTCAAAATATAGCATTGTTTTGCTAAATAATAACATGGCAAAATATTTGTGCATAATAATAATAATAATAATTATTATTATTATTAAAATTATAATTATTATTGTTATTATTATTATTACACGACTGCTGTTTTGACATGAATTGCAATACTAAAGGTTTTCCCACACAATAAGTATTTGCTCAGCCTGTTCCTTCTGAACCACACCATAAACAAACAGGAAGATCAGGTGTATAATATTAATAAATATTCGGCAGCTGTAGTTCAGCGTGTGCTCAGCAGGGGGCGGTGCGGTGCATGTTAGTTATAAACTGTACATAAATGTGTAATATGAAGGAGAGTAAAAACAAAAGTGATTTTAAACATGTCCGTAAATGCACCTGCCAAATGCCAAGTCTTTTAGGCTACAAAATTTTGAATTTGAGTACATTTAAAAAATTATTTCACATCCATTGTGTCTTCTGTCCCTGTGCATGATGGGTAATTAAGGAAAAGGAGAACAAAAAGATGAAAGTTCCTTCACTTTTCATTCACTGAGTTTTATGGGCTCTTGAATGAAGTGCTTGTCCTCGTTTCCATCCTCCATCTCATCTGCTCTGCTCCGGTTTCATCCCTCCATCATTTTCATTTGAGAAGCTGATTTTCTGAGAGACTCCTGACGTTGTTTCCTCAATTTTGCTGCATGTTTATCCTCAGATCATCTGAAAATAACGATCACTCTGTCATTCCTGCACCCTTTGCCTTATTTATCCATTTTTTGGAGAAGCCGGTCCGCGTCCTGGTGACCTCTGACCCGTGAATATTTCCTCCCACTGCAGGTCGAGCTGGGAGCTGCCAGAGCTGCGCGAAGGCCGCGTGAAAGCCATCAGTGATTCAGATGGCGTCAGCTACCCGTGGTACGGCAACACAACGGAAACGGTGACCATCATCGGTCCGACATCCAAGCCATCACGTCTCACCGTCAACATGAACGACAACTTCTACCCCAGCGTCACGTGGGCGGTGCCTGTGGGCGAGAGCAGTACACCGGCGCTTACTCGCGTCTCTCGTGACCAGAGCTTTATAACGTGGTTGGTGGCGCTGAACACTGTGACACGTGAGAAGATCCTGCTGCAAACAGTGCGGTGGCGCATGCGGGTTGACATTGCCGTCGATCCCATGATGCCTCTGGGCTCCCGTGCCACACTGGCCAGCCGGACACACCAGGAACAGCCGCTAATCCTCACCAACAATGAACCAATTCCGCCAAATGCAATGGCGCGACCCAACGCCAATGACGCACAGGTGTTAATGTGGAGGCCGAGGAGGGGGCCGCCGCTAGTCGTCATCCCCTCCAAGTAGGCCAGCGAGTCAGAGCTGGATCACAGTGCAATGTTACAAAACCACGTCCGTTAGCGTCTGCCTTCTCTCTGTGCATTAGCATGGAATCATGGGAAATCATGAGCAGGGTTAGTGGACGGTTTAACAAATGAATGATCTGTGCATGAGCAATGGATCATGGGAAATGTAGGCTGCACTGAGAGATGAATCCCAGTGCTTAGGAAAGGTGAAAGGTCAGTTGATCAGCGATGGAAGACTGCATCATTCCCGGGCCATCGGTACCCAGATCTCAATCGGTGATTGATTGATACGGACTGCATCGTGCATGAGCGAGTCATGTGACATGAAAGAGACGGCGTGGCACTGAATCCCACTGAACTCCGGGGATGTGATTAGTATAAGACGCTTCAGAACTTTCACACCACGTTACGGGATGCTAGCAAAGACGCTTCGCTAGCAAACAGCACACAAGCAGTGATTAAGAGGTGTAGCATCACACAAACACACACACACACACACACACACACACACACACACACACACACACGAGAGGAGTGTGTCTCTGTTCTCCTGCCTGAGTTTCCTTTCACTCCTCCTCACTCAGGTGCTGCACTGTAGGTAGATTCCATATTAGGACATACTCCATCTGTCCTCTGTCCCTCCTGCATCCCTCTCTCCCTCCCCCAGCTGTCCTCTGTCCCTCCTGCATCCCTCTCCCCCTCCCCCAGCTGTCCTCCGTCCTGTCCTGTCCTCTCATGCACACACTCCACACGTCCAGCCGTCCAGAATTTTCCATCACATAAAACTGCTCCACCCAAACATGAGTCATTATTATTAATCTCACACACACACACACACACACACACACACACACACACACACACACACACACACACACACACACACACACA
>JBCNYH010000011.1:24401033-24411722 GCA_039654325.1 Tandanus tandanus | reverse complement strand
TCCAAATCGCCCCTAGGTGTGAGAGTGAGTGTAAACGGTTGTGTGTGTGTTGCCCTGCGATGGCCTGGCGAGCTATTAAGGATTGACCCTGCACTTGCCCAAAGTCGGCTGAGATGGGCGCCAGCCTCCCCGCGGCCCTGATTAGGATCAAGCGGCTTAGAGAATGAATAAATAATAGCGGCGCTCCGGAGAGCCGTACTTATGAAAATGTTGTAATGGCACGAGCGCAGTTTTGTTTGTCGCATCCCTGGTCACGTGCCACCACGAGCAACCCAATATGTCACGCCTGCGCCGTCAGCACTGAGTGCACTTCACAGCTTATTCTCCTACTTTGTTTATATGTTTTTATAGACTTTCGCATGCAAACATGCTCAGAGATCTGCCTAAATATTTATATTTATAATATTAACAACAACAACAATAATAATATGAAAATTAGGATCTGTGTAGCAACATCCTGAACTAATGGACTTTTTTCACAAGAACAGGAAGCACATAGTAGGCGCCATGGTGGCGTAGTGGTAGACATGTCTGACTCACAGCAAGAAGGTCCTGGGTTCGAGGCTCTGCGGGCACATTTCTGTTTGGAGTTTGCATGTTCTCTCCAAACTTGTGTGGGTTTTTCCAGGTACACCGGTTTCCTCCCACAATCCAAATGCATGCACTTCAGGTTAATTGGCGGTTCCAAATTGACTCTAAGTGTGAGTGGTAGTGGTGTGTGTGTGTGTGTGTGTTGCCCTGCAATGGACTACACCCGGTGTTGGCGGAGATAGGCTCCAGCCTCTGCACAAGTTCAGCAAATGAGTGAGTGAGGAAGCTTGAGTTTGAGTCCATTTCCTGTGTATGTGATGCTACGTTTAGCCGACAGTGAAAATGGGTAGCAGTACAGGTTTCTGTAGCGTTTGTACTCGAGAATCAGTTTCGTCGTTGATTTCACACATCACTCGATTCACCTGATTCAGTAGCACGACTCCCCTCCTTCCGGAAACCTTTCGTAACCGTATTGTGAGAAAAATTGTGGCTGTGGAAAGAAAATAAGTGTCAGATTGTTTTGTTTTTTTTAAATAAATTATTTGCCTATTTGTGTTTTTAGTCATTTTAACTGATGCATTGTTTTATGAACCAAGTAATTCACACACTATTTGCTCTTGCATGCGAGGTGAGTTTACACTGCCTAGATTTGTGATGTTTCGTCTCCTGACAGGAACATGGAGGACTTTGTGACCTGGGTGGACTCGTCCAAGATCAAGCAGCATGTCATGAATTACAATGAGGAGGTAGGACACGTGCTGGGAAATGGACATCACTGTCTCTGCTGTCCCTCTCTGTCTGGTAGTCGGGTTGTCATGCTGTGGTCACTCTGTCTTTGATAGTTTCTCTACCTCCAGCATTTGATTGTCAAGACAGCTGTTTATCTTCCGTTATATCCAGACACAAAGGTGTTTCAACCGCTCTCTCTCTCTCTCTCTCTCTCTCTCTCTCTCTCTCTCTCTCTCTCCTCCAGAGAGATGACTTTGATCTGGTGGTGTGAATCTGCTGTAGTGATTTGTGGGGAAGGTGTCTGGGGTCTTCAATCAGACCAGCGGCATAGAGAACAAACCCGCACGCCATCCTGCTAAGAAACGTCTTTACACACACACACACACACACACACATCCAGAGTAAAAAGGAGAGTGTTGGATGTAGAGTGCTGCTGTAGTGCTGAGAGGCCAAAAAAGATATATTTGAGATAAAAAATAAAGACAGAATAAAATGATGTACAGTTTATAAATCAGGATTTCTGTTTGTTTAAAAACAAATGTTTCTCTTGAATGTTTCTGGTTGCTGTAGTACATGACACGTGTAAAGAACATCAGGATTTATCTCCATTTTTATATATATATGTGTGTGTGTGTGCTTTAAACAACAAATAATACTGTACAGTATTTAACCACATGGTTGTTTCCAGAACATTAAATTTTTTATTAAGTAAACTGAGGGTTTAATAAGAATCTTTGTGATTATATTCACACGAAATTTTGTGTCAGACTCAGTTTTTTTTATTATTATTATTATTTATTCATTTATTTATTAAAGGTACAACCAAGGCACTAAGCTGCACTCAACACCGTCAAGAGCAAAATATAAACAGTCATTTATACACAAACTTTTCGATAGAAATGTGAGATCTGAATAAAAACCACTGGGATTTACAGAATGTTCATTCTGGTGATTACTAATAATGATATAAATAATAATCTATGGGCCTGAAAATCTACTTGTTCAGAAGGAAATATCAGCATCGAGCTCTTATTTTATTCGACTCTTATATAAACCTTTTTTATTACTCTAGGAAAGAATAAAACACTTCCGGTTGCCACGTGGACGTAAAATTCTCTGAATTTTTATTCACGTCTATTTTACACGTTTATGAAAATTTTTATAGTAAAGTTTTAAAACTATTGTCTACCGTGGCTTGTTTAATCTTAAGAAAATTGTGTATTTTGTTTATTTTCGAATCGATTTTTTCCGGAAGTAAACTCCAAGTTTGTTACCGGAAGTGTGTCACATTCAATTCTGTCCCTAAAACACCCTGGCGTTCCGAACGTTCATATTATACTTTAGTTCACTAGAAAATATATTTAAAAATAACATACACTTTATATAAATATATACATAGCTTAGATAAACACACTATGTAAATATTACATAATTACACAATTCTATTTTAACTATATTAAACTTGATTGAGTTATTCACAGTGCAGGTTTCATAGGTACTAATGGAAACATTTAACACATCCGGAAATAGTAATATACGAAAAATTGTAGTATTTAGATTTAAATAAATCGTTTTAAAACATATATATATATAAATATATGGGTTTTGCTCAAGTAAACACTACTGAACGGGTTTGGTTGGGCTTTAAATGGAATACCCCTTGTGTTTGGTTTAGTCCCAAATGAGTCGCGTGTGCGCTAAGTAGTGCTTCCGTGTCCTGTAGAGTCACGCGCTGGGTAGGACGCCTATACAGGGCTTAGATAGAGATTTGGGACGCAGCCAGCACGTCTTTCGATTTGTGTCTTGTGCTGTAGCTGGATTCACATGCAGGACGCCGAGGGGAGGCGGTTTTTTGTGCGAATCCTATCGATTTACCCGAAACACCGAGTTTCACGTGAAGGTAAGCGCGAGCGCGGGTGAAGAGAGGGAGAATGTGGAGGTGTGTTCGCGGTGTTCTGGGTGTAAGGAGCAGGAAGGGGGTTGTGGTGGTGGTGGTTGTGAGGTGATTTTTGGCTCGGTGGCGGTTCTGCTGGTGTTCACCGCCGTCTGTTAAACCCGACACGCTGAGCATTTCCTCCTCAGGATCAGGGCTCTGAGGGTCTCAGGGATGGGTTTGTGTGGAGAATCCGCTCTGAGGAGGAACCCGGAGTGGTTCGTTTAAGCCCACAGTGCTGTGTGTGTTGTGTGTGAAACACCAGGCCGTTTATTAGCTACTACAACAACAACAACAACAACATCAGCGGCGCGCGACTCGGTTTAGTTTATTTTCATGTCCTGCCCTGAATATTAAAGTGTAAGATTTGAGGGTAAGGTTTAAACCTGTCCTGTAACACAGAATCCTCCTGAATTTGTTTTATGTTTGGCTCAAATAAGAAACTAGTGTGCAATATGTTTTAGTTTGGGCTCCGCTCCAAATCTCTCCATACACCCTATAGGACTGAAGGGAACACCGCGTGACGTCACGACGTTTTACGCACCCCCTAGTGCGGTGTGTTTAAGAGACTGCGGTTTGGAACACACCCACTTACAGCGCATCACCAATTACACCTGAA
Source organism: Tandanus tandanus (assembly GCA_039654325.1). Classification (NCBI taxonomy): domain Eukaryota; kingdom Metazoa; phylum Chordata; class Actinopteri; order Siluriformes; family Plotosidae; genus Tandanus; species Tandanus tandanus. The sequence continues at coordinate 24,407,910 of JBCNYH010000011.1, read as the reverse complement.
TGTGCACCGTTTCCAAAATCATTTCATAGGAATTAGATTTTGATCTTAATGTTGTTTATCTCCAGGCTGTGAACGAACAGGGCGGCGCAGTGGTTAGTATGTTCTCCTCACTGCAAGGAGGTCCTGGGTTCGAGTCCCGAGCTCAGCATGGGTGTTTCCTCCGGGTACTCCGGTTTCCTCCAACAGTCCTGCACATTAAGATAACTTGCTGTTCCAAATCGCCCCTGAGTGTGTGTGAGAGAGTGAGTGTGTGTGTTGCCCTGCGATGGTCTGGTGAGCTGTTCAGGGTGTACCCCGCCCTCGCCCAGAGTCGGTCGAGAGAGGCTCCAGATGAATGAAAGCTGTTGTGGGGTGTGATCGAAAGGGACAGATGAGTGACCGGGTGGAGTGATGAAGTATCCGAAAGTGTTTTATTCCTCTGAAACCACAGCGGTGATTACAGCTCATACATTTTATACATTTATAATTATCTTCCATATGTTGTAAAAACAAGCTGTTCTCTCTCTAGGTGTGGAGGAGTGTACCATGTTGGAGAGAGAGGGGGGTGTGAGTGAGTGATGGGCTGCGCTTCGGCCAAGCAGTTGTCGTCCGTTCCTGGAGATGAGGAGGATCGGGACAAAGCCCACAGCAATGGAGACGCCTTCTCTTCAGGTCAGGAACTCCTCTCTCTCTCTGACCTAATTAACGCCTCTGATTGACAGTACAAACAGCCAATCAGTGTTTCAGGGGAAGGTTAATGAAGTAACCGTGGTAACAGCTTCATGGACAGTACCAGAACCTTTCAGTTGGATGTGAGATGCAAAATCAATCGTATGTTTTTTTAGCCAGCGCTCATCATGGCTCTAGGAACACACCGACCGGGTTTAGGTGGAACTTTGTAGTCATCCATTTAAATGCGTTATAGACCTTCATGAACAAAAGCTCCACCCCTAGAGGCATGTCTTGCTCTTCAGTAGCAGATATTAAGTGTTAAACTCACTTTGTTTGAAAGTCTTGTTGGATTTTATTTCAAACAATCTGATTGGTTCATTATCTTGTGATTATGAGGATTATCCGCCTCACAAACTCGGGATAATACGTGAATCGAAACAGTTCTGGTTTGTGACGGTTACTGGTTCTGAAATCGTAGAAATTCAACAAACTGCCATTACGGTAAAAATAAAAGTTATGCAATATGGCCTCAATATTTTAAAGCTACTTTATTCGAACTGTTCAGCGATATCCACCCTGGCTCTGGTGAATAAATGTTAGGAGGAACTGCTACGAGACGCCAGTTACTGGACAGGAAGTGAGGTTTTATCAACCAAGATCTCACTCACGTCCTCAGACTGACAAAAAAACCCGTAGCTCTGTCTTTACGCGCCGTCACTGTCGCCGATAACCTCGCGGTAATCTCTCACTCTGTGCTGTGAAGCAGTTGAACACTCCGTCACGCAGGAAGTACATCACCATATCCAATCACAGCTAAGGAACTGTATATCCCTCAGACCCTGCGTGTGCAGAGCGGCATGCGTGTGGGCGGGGTCATGAATAACGAGGTGAGCATGTGAACGCTCGTGGGTCAATTCAGTGAGCACGGAGAACTCTCACACGTCACACTAATAAAAACAAACCGTCTGTAATTCATTTTAATTAATTAATACCAGGAAGGAAAAGTCATTGTTTAGGTGTATTTTATTTACACAGGAATAAACATTCACCCATAAACACACAGCATGAACAGACAGAGAAAAGCGACAGTGGGCGGGATTATCCAGGCCACACCCAAGAGTAGCCACACCCACTTTATTCATTTAATCACGAATCATAAAGAGCACTGTGGAGTTGAGGCTGAATAGAGGTGTGTGCGGACGCGCCGGAGTGTTTAATTCTCTCTGTTCCTGTGTAGACGAGTACAAAATGAAAGGAGTGGAGAAGGTGAAGTACGCGCACGGAGAGGAGGAGCGCATGAACACGCGCAACCAGGAGCACCTGGTAACACACACACACACACACACACCTGAGGTTGATTATTTTCCCATCAGCACAGGTGCATATTTGTTTTTTCCTGACATTTGCATATGATTAAAACCCCGCCCACTTCACACCACCAAACCCCTTTCTACCTGATTTCTGGCCTCTCGGTCAGATCATGTGACTGTCGGTGGAAATACGGCAGGATTTTTAAGGTGTGTGTGTGTTTACAGGAGAAGAACACATTTTTGCACAAGGGCAAACACAAAGAGGTTGGCGGGAACACTAATAAAATCAGGTATAAACACTTAACGGCTCATTTTTTATTTTTTTTACACTCGTTTATTTGGGTGCTGATGATCTGATTGGTGTTTGTGTAGCATCCACTCGTCCGAGAGCCAGCAGGAGTTCTTCAGGATGCTGGACGAGAAGATCGAAAAGGTGAGACGTCTCACGATGAGGTCACGGCGTTCCTGACGCACAGCTGAGATGCTACGCTAACACTGCTAATAAACAATTAACAAGAAACTAAATCCGCCAGGTGTCAGATCAACCAATCAACTGCTTCCCTAACACCAGCATAAAACTAGGGGGCGTGGCCTGAATCTGGAACACAGTTATGTTAGAAGTGTTTAAAAGATGAATGTACTAGTGGGCGTGGCCTGCCTAATAATTTTTAGTTCAAATGAAACTTACACTTTACACAATCGGCTTCGTCACGTTAAACTAGCAAAACCAGTTAATGCTTATGTCACATCACTCGCTAAGAGGAAGTATTCCAACAGGTAGCGTGTAGCTGCTGAGAGAGTGCTATCGTTCACCCGCTAGTGTATCTTCAGTTCATCTGGAGGATCAAACGTGGCGTCCCGTAACATTTATACACAAAGGTGAACTTTATATATATATATATATATATATATTAATATACACGTTTAGAGGTTTCGTGTAGAGGAGCACTAAAAACACACGTTATGCTGTCAGGTCCAAGTTTCAAAACCCCTCAGCGTCCAGTCAGAAATATTTACAAAGTCGAACAAAACAAAAAAGATCCGGAAGCGTGAGACTCGAAACCGGAAACTCGGCGGCCATTTTGGAGGTTTTGTTTTATTCCACGTTAGCTACGTTAGCGTTACAGCGCTAGTATAAAAGTGAAGTGATATTTTTTGATGTAACACGAACACTGTACGGTTCTGTCGAGGATAAACGCAGTAAGTTCTTGTTTTTTCCCCTCTTCCTCCCTTAGGGACGCGACTACTGTTCGGAGGAGGAGGACGTGACATAACCTGTCGCGGTTGTACCTCCATTTCTCCTGAAGATGGTCACTCCTTCCCTCGTCCCCCCCCTCCCCCACCCCCGAGCACTGACCGAGTCTACCCCCTCCCTGTTTACACTCAGCGCTCCCACCACGGGAGGAGGAAGGAAGGAGGCGTGGGACGGATGTCTGTCGTCATGGTGGTTACGGAGCCCTTGCCTTACACTAAGCCTTTCTCTGTGTGTATGAGAAAGAGCCATGAACACAACATACAACACTGTCCCAGACTTTGTGTGGTTTTTTTTTAAAGACGACGCGTCATGTCCGCGAGGAATCTTTACATCTCTTGCACGTACAGAGGGAAACATTTTGCTTCTTCTTCTTTGATGGAGAGATGAGATGTGACGTCCTGGAGCGCTGCAGAGCGCCATCATGTGGAAAGAAAAGACAGACGCTTAATTACATCCCGCACATTCCAGGCTTTTATAAAATTGTGTGTGTGTGTGTGTGTGTGTGTGTGTGTTGGAAAAGTATTTTTTTCACCATTAAGTATATAAATGTTTTTTTTTTTTAATCTTCAGACAGAAATCATAATGTTATCATCGCAATATTCCAAACGGAACCTTTTTAAACGCCGCTTTCACACCTGCTGGGTTCTTCCTGTAAGATTCATCCTCTGGAACGTTCTGTACTGATATCATGGAGAAAACTGTAACCACGGCAACCGATTTCCCAGCCCCGGTTAGTTAGAATAGCTGGTGCTCGAGATCGTAGCATTACATCCGAGTCGCTCACCAACGACCGCTTTCTGCCATGTTTTTTCTTCTTTTTTTCTTGCTTCGTCCTGACCTGCGATCTGATTGGTCAGGAGGATCAATGCACAAAACGCCCGCTGGAAGTCGAGAAGAAAGTAAACAGGAAGTGTGAAAGCGGCGTAACCGATGCGAGTTGGTTTGATGTTTATAGCGCGTCGCGGACAGAGGGCATGTGCCGATACATCACTCGCTCCATCAAACAAACGAAAGACGTAGTTTCAGCGTGTTGTGCTATAAAAGCACTCTGTTCCACCCCGTCCCAAAATCCCCAACAAAAATAAACTTTTTATAACAAACCAGTTAAAGTGTCTTTACTCTCACTGTAGTTTTAAACGCGGTCTACAAACACACACTAACATCCGCACTAACGCTAATAAGCTAGCCAGTGTTCGGGAATTTTAAAACGATACCGAGCTAGTTATTTCTGAAGTACTAGTGTTGTGTGTTGCTAACGGCAACAATGTTTTTCTCTCCTGTTAGCGCCACTTCTCTAGCGAGATCGAATAGAATTAAACATAAGCTACATTTATTCAGACATTTTATCCAACATTTCCGACTTTTCTCTGGGTACTTAGCACTAGCTTTAGCGAACTGAATATTAATTGGAAGCTAGGATTTCACAAAACTGGAAAAGAGAAAAAAATCTTTTTTGACTATAGATGATAAAGTCAGATGTAAATAACCTGAAATAAATGTATTTCACAACGCTATCCATTCGTTATTGTCATTTTCCCCCTCTTTCTTTGGTGAGATCCTTAAAAACGCTACACAACTTGATGTGATTTTATTTATTTATTATTAAATGTCACATGGCTTTGTGATTTATTCTCTAATATAATCCAGGCTAGTTTTGTTGAGAGATTTTAATGCTAGTTAGCGTTATGTGGTCGTTTTTGCTAACATCAGCTTGACCTGGTCCTTATTAAACACCTCACACGTTTTCAAGGCAAAATGACTGACACGCAAACCAAAAGGCCCGAAAAGACGGAATCTTATGCCAGCGTTACATCACATCAGTCGCATATTTGTGGTAAAGATTAATAATGTAAAAAGGTCTGATATCACCGTTATAAAAGAACCTGTTCAAAATAAAAACCCTGCAGTTATTTCGAGGCGAAACTTTGAGATCGGCACATGCCTCCGCGTGCAGCTCGCGCTACATCACACGCTTTGATTTATACGCTGGAAGTTTCCATGCTTCAGCCTATGAGCCAACATCAGCCCTGTGTGTGTGTGTGTAAGTGTAAAAAACGTCCATCAGTTCCAGCAAGAAAAACAGGACTTGTCCAAATCTGTGTTTTGTTCCTCTCTGTAAGAACTCGTAGCGAGTGTACGATCATCACACGCCGACATTTGTGCCAAAAATTATTCCACAAATCAGAAATCATGTGTCGCCATGTTGATTTTACCTCTTAATTTTTATATCGTTTTTTTGAAGGTGATGAAATATAGACTTCATATCCTGTTTCAGACGTCTCTGTTTACTGAACTTCACATTTACAGCTTTAAAAATATATAATAATATATAGCTAAAAATATATATAATCAGTTTAAAAACTACTCACTGAATCTAATAATAATAATAATAATATTTTTTACATCCCTCATTCATTTCTTTTTCTTATTGGCTCAAAAACTCAAACAGCAACAACATTACTCAAATTTATTCTTTTTTTTTTTTAACATTTCTTTTAATTCCACCAAGTGCAAAAATTATGTTAATGTTTAAAAAAATTTAAATGATTAAAATAAACTAATAAAATTATTTAAATTATTTTTAAATCACAGTTTGTTAGTTTAGAAAATGTTCAGATGGCATTTCAAAATAAGAATTTCAGTGTGATGCAGAATCTAAAATAATTCTACTGTATTTAAGAACTCGTTTATTAATTTTATTATTATTAAGTTTCTAAATTCCAGATTAAAGTTTAGAAATAATAGTATAATAATTTTTAGGATCTGAAGATCCTTTTTATTACAGCTTTAATAAAACTTTTTTTTTTTAACTCTTAACCTGAAACAGTATATAAACACAAACTCACCGTTTTCACGCCACAGCAGCGTATTTATTCTTAAAAATAAAATTCTGCGCCTCACGTCTGGAGTCTGCGTTTGCGGTGCTGTCTGCATCCCAGGTCTCTGATGTCCACAGGGGGGTCAGGGGTCACTAGGCCGTCGCTCAGCCGCTGATACACCAGCGTGGAGTCCGACGCCACGGCGCAAAGGAGCATGGGAGTTCCACCACCCACAATGCACCTCAGTCTGAGAGGAAACCACAGGCGAGAGAGGCGGGGTTGTGAGATGACGACGTTCATTTAATATCAGAAATTTACTTCTCCGTTCATGTCAAACCTTTCAGCGCTAAAATTCTATCAGAAAGTTTTATTAGAAAAAGGATCGAATAAAAACATGTTTATAATCTTTGTCTTATAGCAAAAGTTTTAAAATTTACAGCAAACATTTCCTGAATATCTCAAACATCCACAGCAGAGAACAGTAGCAGGGCTCCGTGCTAACAGCTGTAGCGCCGTGTTGCTCATTTACCCTGTAACTAAACACTCGCTTCCACTTTCATGACCCAGAGCCGTAAACCTGCTTTATCTCCATCTGTAGTGTCGGGGGCGTTCTCTCTCTCTCTCTCTCTCTCTCTCTCTCACTCTCACACACTCACTCTCTCTCACACTCACTCTCTCACACACTCTCACACTCACACACTCTCACACTCACACACTCACACACTCTCACACTCACACACACACACTCACACACTCACACACACTCTCTCTCTCACACACACTCTCTCTCTCACACACACTCTCTCTCTCACACACACTCTCTCTCTCACACACACTCTCTC
>JBCNYH010000011.1:24367500-24385783 GCA_039654325.1 Tandanus tandanus | reverse complement strand
CTTGTTACTTTGATGGCTTATTCTTCACATTTTTGGACAGTCGTACTAAGCATTTCACTACATATTGTACTGTGTATCATTTTGTATGTGACAAATACATTTGAATTTGATTTGAATTGACTGATTTCATTTAGTGTTCTTTCACGAATCATTCTCACGGCCTGGAGTCGACTCCTTGATAACAATGCACTGAATCAGTGAGCCGACTCTTTGTTGGAGCTCAGCTGTACAGTGTGGAGTGAATGAAAGAAGGGGCGCAGGCAGAGAGAGAGAGAGAGAGAGAGAGAGAGAGAGAGAATTTAGTAATGCAGAGAGGAGGAAAATGGCAGAGCTTCAGATGCTGTTAGAGGAAGAGATTCCGGCTGGGAAGAGAGCTTTACTCGAGAGCTACCAGAATCTGTCCAGGGTCGCGGAATACTGCGAGAATAATTATGTCCAGGTAATGAGAATAAAGGAGGAGGAGGAGGGGGAGGAGGGGGAGGAGGGGAGACGGAGCCGGGATGAAAGGGCGCTTATTGCGCTCGCGGTGTCGGTGCGTGATGTTGCGGGGAATCTTTCATCAATCTGGGAGTGTGTGTGTGTGTGTGTGTGTGTGTGTGTGTGTGTGTGCATTCTGCTCGGAGGGTGTGTCAGTCAGTCCATCAGTCCTCTCTGCTTGACGGATGAAAGGATGAATGGAAGGACGGACGGATGGATGGATGGAGGCTGAGAGGTCGGATGCACCATCTCCTGCAGGCCTGGAGCTTCTTCCTCTCTCTGGGTCTCCATGTAAATGTGATCAGGGCTTCTGATGGCCCTCTGCTGTCCCTGCTGCATCTCTGAGCTGAGAGTCTCCTCATGTAACCTGAATAACAATCACACACAGGGAGTTGATTCATTTATTGATTGATTTATTGGGATATGAAGCCTTTTTAACAGACCACGTGATTTTATTTAAGCTGATAAAGCCGGAAAAATACAATGAGATAAAAACTCATCCAGATAATATTATATAATAATTATTATAATTAAAAACATAATTATTCTTCATTACGTTATATATATTTAACATTTAATATTGTATATGAGATATTTATATATTAGTATTTTATATATATACATCATCTCCAGATTGTGTTATTAATCCAGTAGTAGTTTATAATTTTATACCACAGATAGATAATGATATTATTATAAATATAATACGCAACAACAATTACATTTACGAGTAATAATATTAGAATATTCAAATGAAGTGCTAATTATGATTAAAAAAAATAGATTGTAAATTAAAAATAAAATACAAAAGTACATACAGAGCTAATGCTAATACTACTGCTACTTTAAATAATAATAATAATAATAATGATAATAATGAGGGTGGCATGATGTCGTAGCACATTGTCTCACAGCAAGAAGGTCCTGGGTTCGAGTCCCGGGCTTGGCGAAGGCGTTTCTGAGTGGAGTTTGCATCTTCTCTTTTTGCTTGCATAGGTTTCCTCCCACAGTCTAAAGACAGGCACATTAAGCTAATTAGCTGTTCCAAATTGCCCCTAGGTGTGTGTGTGTGTGTGTGTGTGTGTGTGTGTGTGTGTGTTGGCCTTGCAATGGATGGTGAGTTGTTCAGGGTGTACCCCGCCTTCACCCAGAATTGCAGAGTTCGCTGAGATATGCTCCAGCCTTCCCCATCTATAATAGGATTCATCTGTGCAGCCAGTAATTGAATAAATATGATATAGAATTTTAAACCATTCGACAGCGCACTAATATCAGATGTCATGTAATATTTCCAACTGATTTATATTTATACCACCGTGTCCTGATTGGTCAGAAGGTGTTCCACTTTTATAGTAACCAGGACTTGTACACTGGATGCACTACTACTACTAATAATAATAATAAAGAGATTTTATAATTAATAAACTTTTGTGTAATTGTTGAAATGAGGAAATGTTTATTTAAGATTATTTATTGAAGGAGTCTCCAGTTTCAGTGCTTTGTAACAGTCTCGCATAAAGCTGGAAGTTTAAGATTTAAAGCTTTCCCCTTTTTTTAAGGCGAGAGGAGTTTACGCTTTTTTTTTTTTTTTTGGTTTCTTGGTCACGTGATTTTGTCTTGTTTGTTTTATTCACGTGAAGAGAGAATAAAGATGTGCAGTGAAGGAAACGGTGTCTACCGCTGCTGTAACGTGAGTCAGAACAGGAGATAACTTCTCTCACGGACGTTATTTGTTTGTCGTATAGATGATTGGTTGAGTAAAAGAGGAGAACGCACACTGTTCAGAACCTATGATGTGTTCATTGTTTATCATTTTTTTTATCTGATTGGCTGTTTCTTAATGATTTAATTAATTCTTAATTACTGCAATTATTACAGGCACTAATGAAATCACCATGAACCATGACTCCGCCCATTTAATGATGTTTACACATTGAGTAAATTGATTTTAGTGAAATTTCGGTGAATTAATTAAATTATTTGGTTACACAAGGACACAAACATCTGTACATTTCTTTATTAGATGTATATCATCATCATCATCATCAGCTCTCTCTGTGTCTCTGCGTCCTCAGGCTCAGGATAAAAAGAAGGCCTTGGAGGAGACTAAAGCGTACACCACCCAGTCGCTGGCCAGCGTGGCGTATCAGATCAATGCTCTGGCTAACAACGTGCTGCAGCTGCTAGACATCCAGGCGTCTCAACTGCGGCGCATGGAGTCGTCTGTCAATCACATCTCCCAGGTCGGCCATGTTTTACTGGAACATGATGAAAAAGGATGAAAAGAGAAAAAGCAGGGCTGACCTCTGACCCCACAGGACCAAAACATTTCAGTAATATTCTAACACGCAGGAGTGAGATAATCATGACGTCTCTGTTTCATTTTGCTCGGTATTACTTTATACTAAATTCCATACCTTGATTGATTTATACAACAAACAGGGCGTTTTCTCCGAGATACCACACATTCGCTCTCACAGCGCCGAGCAGTAGCGCTACTCAGCCGTACTTCCTGTCAGAGGAATTAAAACCTTCAATAAAAACTCAGACGTGGGAAAACGTAACGCCACGCCAACAGGCACCTGTTAGTAGCGCATTTCCAGCAACGTGCGGCCTTTGTTTTTGCAGAAATGTAATATTTCCGTTTCTTAGACGGTTTGACGTCTCTGTCCGTGTGCGTGTCCCTGCAGACCGTCGACATCCACAAGGAAAAGGTCGCTCGCCGAGAGATTGGGATCTTAACCACCAACAAAAACACATCACGGACGCACAAAATCATCGCCCCGGGAAACATGGAGCGGCCAGTGCGCTACATCAGGAAACCCATTGACTACACGCTGCTGGACGACGTGGGACACGGCGTCAAGGTCAGTACGGCAGAAAATAAACACGAGTCTCAGCGTTTTCAGTGAAACCTAAACGTTCCCTATGTGGTTCATTAACACAAATAAAAACAGAAATTTTAGGCTAGCACTTTTAACAGACGTCGGCTCTGATTTTTCGATTGATGTCATCTGTTGCCATGTTGAAACAAGACGCAACTTTTACGTGACAGGATGAAGTGCTTAGACAGGAAGTGGGTTTAAAGCAGGAGAATATGGAGACAGAAAGTTATCACCGTGTCTCGATGCATCGCCATTTGACCGCATCAACTGCTAAAAAAAACTGTGTTAAAATGATTCATTATTGGAATTTTCTTGTTTATCGATTTCGTGTCCTGTGTCTTCGGTAGCCCCGCCCCGTTAAAAGCCCCGCCCCTTATATACACGGCTGCAAGCGTTGAGCTTGAGAAGTGTACGACATTTTTACTTTATAGTTTTGCTTCACAATATCACACTACAGCCGTACCTCACAGTGTGAACACACTTATAGCCTCAAGATTCCAAGTACTAATGTGCAAGCGCACAAATTAAGACACATCGCAGGCTCAGACCTGAAGAAAGAACAGCACGACTTCACAATCAACACCAGGCAGACAAACCCGAAACTCGACGGGATCGAGAACGCTTCTTAGCATCGTTACCGGTTCCAGATTTTTAAAGAGGTTCCATTTGGAAATAAATTCCTCCCATGTTCACGTGAGTCGTGCGGCAGTCGGAGGGCAGTCAGACGTCCAGGCAGTCGGCGTGATGTCTCCGTCACGCTCTGAGCTTTTCGCCGTCTGGTTCAGGACGATGGGTTTTATGTTATGTGATGTTGTGTCCATCATTAAAAGCCCTTCTGTGTCACTAAATGTTCCTCATTAAGTAAATTAACCCGGGTACCATGTCTCTTCTTTTTTTTCTCACCGCACCCGTTCAGTGGCTGAAGGCAAAGGTAAGTTGTGTGAAAGTGTTTCTGATGTTCTGTGTTTAATTTATCCATTTACAAACCAAAAATAAAAAAACTATTTTCTTTATTATTTTCTGTTCTCTTTTCCAGCAAGGGAACAGTCAGCCTGCCAGGACAGGGGGCGGGACTTTATCAAGGACCAATCCCCCGACGCAGAAGCCACCCAGTCCACCCATGGCGGGGCGGGGCACTTTGGGGTACTCGCATTTTATTATTTATACATCACTGTTACATCGCTAACTGCTACAGGAAGCACTGACACTGGAGACTCCTTCCTTAAACTCCATAAAAGTTTGTTTTGGTGTGTGTGTGTGTGCGTGTGTGTGTGTGTGTGTGTGTGTTACAGGAGAAACACACCCTATAAGACTTTAGAGCCGGTGAAACCTCCCGTGGTGCCTAATGACTACATGACGAGTCCGGCGAGACTCGGGGGACAAAGCAGCCCAGGACGCACGGCGTCGGTCAACCAGAGACCTCGAACACACAGGTACATCTTACACACACACACACACACACACACACACACACACACACACAGACAGAGCTTCTGCCATACTACTTCCTGTGAGTAAGTTATTACTATAGGAACGATGATGTATTAGAAAATTTATCGCCACCTCTTGACCAATCAGAATTCAGCAATTAGGGAAAAATAATAATTTATTTTATTTCGCTCTCTGTATCTGTGACCTAAACACGCAGTGATGTCTCAGGTGTAGCGTACATCCATGGCACTTGAAAAGAACTTCATTATCATCATCATCTTCGTTGTTTTCTTTTTCCGTATTTCACTCCCGTCCGGCTCGTCGGGTCATGTCCCGAATAATAATTAAACCCCACTCAAAGGCTCACAGTGGTGGGATGCAGTGAATAGCTGTCAGTGTGTTTTTAGTATTGGCACCCCGAGCGCGTCCAATCGTGGCTGTCTGTCAGTGATTTTTGGAGCTTTTTCAGCGCCCTCGCTGGCCACAGATCTCATTTCCTCCTCCACATGAGTCCTTTATCTCTACGCTGTTAGAGAATGACAACGCCGGCGCACACAGAGAATCGTATCCGAGGAAAACTGAGGAAAATATTAATGGTGCGGCGCTAAAATGAGGAACGCAGCGATGAAGTCATATTCATGCTGAATTCAGTTAAAACCATGAAGTAAATGATACGAATGAACTTTGATGAAACTAATTGGCCGAGCTCTCACGGGAGGGAGGGATGGCATACGCTTACTTCCCTGTCACTCACAGCGATCACCAGTCAATCATGGGCGTCTGTGAGCTCATTCGTACGAGGGGGCGGATAGCACTTTCCCTCCAAGTGTGTTAGACCGCCCCCAAATACGCATGCGCAGCAGTTCGAAAAGAGGCGGGTGGCAGCATTATGTCACAGAGGGGGCGTGTGCATGCTTATGCCCCTCCCTGGTTGGTGGTGGTCGTGTGATAGGGAAGTAATACTTGATGGGTAGGAATTGGATTCATTCATTTTCTGAACCGCTTAATCCTAATTAGGGTTACGGGGAGGCTGGCGCCCATCTCAGCCGTCTCTGGGCGAGGGCAGAGTACGGTAGGAATTGGATATGACAAAAATTAGGGGAGAAAACGGGAGGGGGAAAAAACATGTTAGAAAATGGCTCAAAACGCCCCCTACTGGTTAAAATCTGATGTAGAGCAGTCGACCGTTTGGTACTTATTTTTATTCATTTCAGTTATTTATTTTATATACGGCATTAATCCCGCAAGGGAAATTTGCCTTTCCACCTATCCTAACCTATCGAAAGTGAGCGCACACACACACACAAACACTCACACATACACACACTCGGAGCAGTGGGCTGCCACAATATGGCGCCCGGGGAGCAGTTGGGGGTTGGGTACCTTGCTCAAGGGCTCTTTAGCCATGAAGGTGGAAGAAGTGCAGACATTTTCCTTCAGGCTTGGGAATCAAACAAGCGACCTTTCGGTCCCAAACCCGCTTCTCTTACCATTAGATCACAGCTGCCCCCCACTTCTCTACATCTGTTGAGTGATCAATAATTCCTTTACATGTATACGCATTCCGTCCACATCGCAAGTATTCCCGTCTGTCCAACACCTGATAAATTGTTAGCGTGATATTAAACTGCTAGCTGTAAGCGCCCATCGCGCATTAGCTTCATTTGCAGTATAAAACTATAGGTTTTAATAAGAGAAACTGAGCAGACGTTTCTGATTGGCTTCTGATTTTAACGTGTAGGTTTGCCGTGTGACTTTTTTTCTGTACAGTGGAAGCAGTGGCGGTAGCGGCGGACGTGAGAACAGCGGGAACAACGTGGGAATTCCTCTGGCTGTCCCAACACCCTCTCCTCCTAGCATGGCACCAGGTTAGCGAGATAGCGGTAACACTGTGTTAGCCAGTATGTTAGAACCCTTTTGGCGTAGTGGCTAGCGCGTCCTGGGTTTGAATCCCGGGCCCGGCGAGGGCGTTTCAGTGTGGAGTTTTTAATGTTCTTCCCGTATTTGGTACTCCGGTTTCCTCCCACAGTCCAAAGACATGCACATTATGCTAATTGGTGTGTTCCAAATTGCCACAGGTGTGAGTATGAGTGTGAATGGTTGTGTGTGGGTTGGCCCTGCAATGGACTGGTGAGCTGTATGGCTGAGATAGGCTCCACCCAAACAGGATTAAGCGGTTTGGAAAATGGATGGATGTATATTATGAGCACAACATCTGGATTTTTTTTATCAGTTTACATCTGGGTACCTCAGAGAATTCGTTTTAGGTCTCATGGCTAAGATGATGCGATTGGCACTAGTGTAGGGAAGAAAGCAAATGACATGAGCCTCTTTTGTTAACCATCACACAGATTAGCAGCATAGTCACATGACCACTGCGTACATTAAGTTAGTCTCGTGCACAGAACTAGAATAAAATACAGCTTTGTTCACACCAGGTTCCCTTTTGTGTCAAGCCTGGTTCGCTCATGGTACTGGATGTGTGCTTTATTTATCCACGTTGTTTCATCACCTCATTATTTTTTCTCTCTCTCCTGTTAGCAGTAGTACCTCAGGGTCCGGGTCTGGGTCCTGTTCCGATGTCTCAGTTCGGCACTATTTCTCGGCAGATCTCGAGGCACAGCTCCACTAGCGCCTCGTCCTCTGCTTCCATGGTGTCGGCGACTGGCACGTACCGCCGCGCTCCGTCCAGCTCATCCCAGTTCTCCGTGCCCCAGTCGCACCTTAATGGCGGCCCCTCGTACCCCCAAAACCCGGCTCCAGGTGAGTACCTGTTACGAAACAAAGTCTAACCTCCAAATGATACTACGATCAGATATTACTGAAATCTATTGATAATGTATGTGTGTGTGTATGTAGTCGCTGTCGCCCCGCCCCCTCCTCCTGTGGCGCAGCTCACACCCCAAATCCCTCTCACTGGATTTGTGGCTCGAGTTCAGGAGAACAGTAAGTGTTTCACAGGAAATCAACCACAACATGTTCTTTAAGAAATAAAAATTGTTGGAAAACTTTACTAAAATGTCTGAGACGTGAGTGAAACTAGCCTAGCTAACTTCGTAAACATCGCTGACTAGCTGTTGGTCTTCTGCTTTGGTACCCACACATTAAAAAGTCAGCACTGCGTATCACCTAAATTGCTGATTCTGTCTCGTCCAATAATATCAGCCCTTTATGTCCTCAGTTTCAGATAGCCCCTCACCTCCACCCCCACCGCTCCCCGAAGACACATCCATATTTGAGGAGGCAGCTCCGCCCCCTCCACCACCTCCCGTGGATTATGAGGAAGAAGACGCTGCACTAGTGCACTACAACGACCCGTACGCAGACGGTGACCCTCACTGGGCCCCGAAGTCCTACATAGAGAAGGGTGCGTTTCCTCCTGTTCGCTAGCTAACATAACTCGCTAGTTTCCTAGGTAATTAGCACTGACTCGCAGTGGGGTGTGTGTTTTGAATATTATAATAACTGATTACGGATGCTATTTTGAATTTTTTCTCTCATTACGAGATGAATATACTCCCTGATGGGTTTTCTTTTCAGTGGTGGCTATCTACGACTACACCAAGGACAAGGACGACGAGCTGTCCTTCATGGAAGGCGCCATTATCTACATCATCAAGAAAAATGACGATGGCTGGTTCGAGGGCGTGTGCAACGGTGTCACCGGACTGTTTCCCGGCAACTACGTGGAGTCCATCATGCACTACGCTGACTAGCGCTAACTTACGAATGTTTTCGCCTGACCTATTTAAGTATTTGTGATGTGCAGTGTATTGAGGAAGCGTGCGGTCCTTCCTGGTTCGGGGTTTCGAGAGCGTTTTGTACATACACTACCGTATGAAACCTGTCGGTTGTGACTAGTGCGTGTAATTGTGCGTGTTTTCGTCCGTGTAAAAATCAACTGTGGTAGTTTTTACTTTGAACGTACTGCTGAACTCTTCCTTGGCGTAAGGGAGGACGTGGTTGAATGTCGTGTTTTACAGTATACACTATAATCTGGATCATACACCAGGTCGTTTTTATTCCATTTTGCCTGCAGTCTTAGCTTACATTGTATTTGAATTCCATGTGTGTTGCTGTAACAGGAGGTCATTTGCCTTAAAGTTTCATAGCTATATCGTTTGTTTTGCTACATTCAGACTGGGTTCCATGTAGCGAGCTTGCTAACGAGCCAGGTACCTCATCTGTACTGTAATTGCCCACTGATGTAACTTTACTGCACTGGCCATTTAGCATGGTAGCTGGCTAATTACCCAGATAATATAACGGAAAGTGCGTGTGAGAATTCTCCAAGGTAATTTGCTAGCTAGCGAGGTCTAAGCCTCTCTATTCTGACTGGGCTGGAGATCAATTCAATGATAGAAATTTAGTTTGGCAATTTAAGTCTAATCTTGCAAGCCAGATTATTTTTCATAATCATGCACAAACATTTTTTTGTTCCAGTGACAATTTTGCATTTCTAATAAGTTTAGCAATGTGTCCTTAAAACTGTAGAAATATGATTTGAATCTGAATCTCTAGCTATACATAGCTACAATTTTTGCAATTTACTGTCACCATCAAATGTTTCATGGATTGTACGTAGCTTTATTTTTCGTGTAGCTAGCAAAACTGTTGCCTCGATTGATGTTGCGCTACGTTATGTGTTCATTTGCCAGGTGGCTAATTCACTCAGACAACAGTCAAACAATCACACTGTTCATGTAGGAGACATTTTATTTATAGAAGAAAAAAATATATTGAACTCTGTTCATTCTGCAGGGTGGATTTTGCTAATCTTCACCCCTTAGTAACGATCATTTAATCCCGAAATTTAAACAGTCGGATCACCTCATTTGCACCTGGGGTGAAAAACAGAAACCTTGTGTGAGAACTCGTCTAAATGTTTACACAACAGTCTGATGTTAGCTAGGTTTCAAACCACACTGGCTAACGGTTTACAAAATATAGTAGCTAGTAGTGTGACGTTAGCTAGCTAAACATAAAAGCCTCATGTCATGTTAGCTAGATTGCTAGCTGGTTTACACAAGTGTTAGCTGTCTGGGCTTCTGTTTTACACAAATAACAAACTATTTTCATCATACAGTACTTTAGCCTAACCTAACATTAGCTACCTAGAAATGTTAATACGACGGAATTGTTCATCCTGGATAAGGATCCAAGCTGAACTCTTAGCATGCTAGCAAGGCTAATACGGATGATTCTGTATTTTTGGCGTTGAAATCTGTTTTCACTCGGGTGCGAATAGTTTTCATTCTGTTATAAGGAAGCACAGCATGAATTTGTAGATTTGTCTTTTGAACTAGATTTGTTTGTCAGTTAAAAACGGTGACGCTAAAGTTTGGTTTTATAATAATTTGATAGAATGAAATATTCATGAAAATGTGATTCACTCGGTGCTGTGTGAAACTTCACCACACAGTGTTAGCTTCTCCGCTATTAGCTTCTCTTTCATCAACTTGTACATAAATAATCCTGTTTTTCTCAGTTGATGTACAGCGTTTTTTTATAATAAAGTACTGTCCAGTAAATCACTGTGTCTAGGTGGGGGTTTTTTTATCAACATTGATTGCATATTTATTTGTTTGTTTGTGTGTATATATATTTAAAATGCACAAAATGAGCCATATATGTGTGAAAACTCTAGCTTGTAGTTACACATGTTGGCCACGTGGGTGCGCTGCGGGAAAATAACATTTATGATTAAAGGCTAGAAATAGCTTGAAACATAAACCTATTACATTCCTATTACATTTCAGCAGAGATGCATTGTGGGCTGCTAAAACGTACCTATTATTAACTCGCCACATATTTTATTAGCATGTGGTGCTTCATCCTGGCACTGTAATGTAGAGGGACAGAGGGTGGAGGTGATCACGGGTGCTACGGAATGGCAGCTACCACCCTTAGCTTAATAAGGCTTGCCTCTGAAGTCTGGCCCATGGTGTTATACCCAGGATTAAAATTTGACTTATATTGCATTATACTTTAAACATGTCATAGTTAATATATCACAGAGCTGTTTGTTCAGTAAACCACTCCGACCCTCATTAGCTGAACCGGTTGCACAGCTTGCGGATTTCATTAAAAGAAGTTTCGATATTTAAAAGAGGTTTTAGTTTCTGTAGTGTAGTGATCATCACGTTCACCCAACACGCAAGACGTCCCCGTTTTGAAACCCGGGCAGAAACAAACTTCGCTGGGCGGCACGGTGGTGAAGAGGTTAGCACACCGGCCTCACAGCAAGAAGGTGACGGATTCGAGTCCCAGGCTCCGAGGGTGATCTCAGCTAACGCTGGGCAAAGGCGGGACTATCCAGTCCATCACAGGGCCAACACACACAACCATTCAACTTACACTGACACATAGGGGCAATTTGGAAGAGCTAATTACAGTCTTTGGGTTGTGGGAGGAAACCGGAGTACCCGGAAGAAACCCATTCAAGCACGGGAAGAACATGCAAACTCCACCGAGACTTGAACCCAGGACCTTGTTAAGTCCTAAAATGTCAGTACCTACTAATTATTTATCAGTCTTGGGAACAGACCCAAAATGTAGGCAGATCTAAAAGAGGTCCAATAATGAGCCCTAGGGGTACATAATGCCCACCCTGGAGAGTATGAGATTAAAAACTGACTCCCTATTTCTGAGAGTGTGTAGTGTAATAAGAAAAGTCATTAAAGTCCACTACAGTAACTCACACTGCAGTCGAGTAACGTGAACGGAGCGCGAGCTGAGGTGGAGCGTCACGGGTTAAAGCCAACACAAGTTGAAAGGGGAAACCTGGTGCCAATTAACTCAGTGGCACGTGGAGTCAGCCTGGCGCGCGCAAACACACACACACACTGCGGGACTTTCTATAGTGTGCTGATACGCGCTAATGTAATAATATACAGTCTGGTGGTTCTTTTCGGATCGCACGTGGTGCGTGTGATGCACGCGGATTCCTGAGCCGTTTGGTTTTTGTGTTGTTTTTAAATGGCACCCATCTCAGCTCTTCTGTGGCTCGCGACCTGCGCGGTTGTGTTCGCAGGAGGCGCGGCCGAAGCGTGCAGGGGCGCGCGTTGCCCGGGTGGATGCGAAGGCGCGCGGTGCGCCTCGGTTCCGCTGCGGCGCCCGGCGGTGCCGTACACCATCATCCACCCGTCCGAGGTCGCGCGCCAGGAGAGTCCCAGGAGCAGCAGTGCGACAGCGGAGGCGCAGGCGCGCGCACGAGCGCAAGACGGCTGCGCCGGCGCCAAGCAGTGCGCGCAGACCAAGCGGCGCCCGTGCACGGGCCGCGAATGCATCACGCACATGCGCGACGGAGCAGAGCGCGCGCCACGGGAGTTCGGAGCTCACAGCGGAATTCAGCTCGCGTGTGACGTCACACCAGGTGAGGAGGAGAATGAAAAAACAACCTGCGCTCACTTCCTGTCACGTTTCCTGACGTTTACACAGTACAGGACTGCAGTGGATCAAATCTCACCCCCCCACAGACCCACACTCCTGAGATCAGGTGGAGAGGGTCAGCTGACATGTTGTGTACTGCAGTCAGAGGTCTGTGTCACTAACCCTAATTCAACAGGTTTTACTCCGAACATCAACGATCTTCATTATTCATTCATTAATTCATTCGTTTGCCGGACTGCTTAACCCTACCCGCATGCAGGCTGGAGCCTATCTCAGCCAACTTTGGGCCATCTCATCGCAGGGCCAACACACACACACACACACACACACACACACACAACCTTTCACACTCTCATCTAGAGGCAGTTTGGAACAGACACCTAGCCCAATGTGCATGTTTTTGGACAGTGGGAGGAACCCGGATCGCCCAAATGAAACCCACACAAGCACAGGGAGAACATGCACACAGAAACGCCCTCGCCGATCCCGGGACCTTGTTGCCATGAAGCAGATGTTCTAACCACTACGCCACTGTGCCGCCCCCAGATCAGGCCTTTGAAGGTGCACTTTGTAGGATTTCAGGGAATCTGTTAACAGAAACAAACTATACAATTAGCCCTTTATATTTACACAGGGGGCGGATCCTCTGGACAAACCTCTAGAGAGCAGAGGGAAGGAAGAAGGAGGGAAGAGGGGGCATTCATTTGGTTGCAATCAACTGAATCTTACATTATAATTACTATCCCATTCCACACCCATGAAGTGTCGGGCCACTTTTGTGGTTTCCTTTGCAGTGTATATTGGTATATTTATAGCCAAGCTAGTTCCAGGTCCCTTGTAGAAACTGATCTCTGGGACAAATTCACACTGACGTTCACACGTGCACGTGAATGTGCATGTCTTTGGACTGTGGGTGAAAAATCAGAGCACCCAGAGGAAACCCACACAAAAACATTTTCACTAACCATGGGGCTCAAACCCCGGACCTTTTTGCTATGAGGCGAGAGTGCTAACCACTACGCCAGCATGCGCTCCCAAATCTGACTCTGATATGGAATCCTGAACATGGTCCTATTTGAATGCAAGTGATGTAAATATACAAATAAACAAATGATATTATTATAACATGCCTTTCCTGTTGCTCATCCTAAACTGCTCAGGCTCTAATGAAGTCCCCTCTGAGGATGCCCTGGTGCTGCAGATTCACTTGGCGAAGGGTCAGGAGAAGCTTGTAGAGGAGCTCCAAGCTCATCAGTCTGAGGTCAGGCATCTCCAGAACGGGTTGAAGGATCAGCAGGACATCCTGATGGCCCAGCAGAAGGAGATCCTGAACCAACAGCAGAGGATTTTTGAACAGATGGAGCAAGTGAAGCTGCAGTACCGCCTGGCTACAGACACCTTTAAGACTGTGGCCCAATACAAAGATCTCGAAGGCCATCTGGACAGCCTCAGGTCGGAGATGAGGACACACAGTAAGGAGGCATACGCCATACCAAAGGTGGATGTGGAGGCGAGTGTGATAGAGGTGGGAAAACAGATACCTGGTTGTGGCTCCTGTCAAGCAGACGAGTATTGTGATTTTAGTGGGGATTGGCCGAGTTGCGAAAAGTGTACTGTTTGTCTTCCGGGATTTTTCCTGGTGTCCCAGTGCTCCGTTCATGCTGACAGGATGTGTCAGGTGATTATTGATTGTCTGGTCTGCAGTATGAGTTCCAGTTTGACCTTTTGTAAATCTTTTGCTTAGCTGAGCATCTCTTGAAAAAATCTATTTATATGTCTGACAGGACAGAGATGAATGCCTGGAGATACAGCACTTATGCAGTGACCAAAACCGGTGTCTCAACACACCAGGTGAGTCTTAAGACAAGTTTTAAAATTCAGAATGGCATAAGACTGTGTAAAGGGCGGCACGGTGGTGTAGTGGTTAGCTCATCTGCCTTATAGCAAGAAGGTCCTGTGTTCAAGTCCTGGGCGCAGCAAGGGCGTTTCTGTATGGAGTTTGCATGTTCTCCCTGTGCTTGCATGGATTTCCTCCGGGTACTCCAGTTTCCTCCCAGAGTCTAAAGACATGCACATTAGCCTAATTGGCTGTTCCAAATTGCCCCTAGGTGTGTGTGTTTCCTTTCAATGGACTGGTGAGCTGTTCTGTGTGTACCCCACCTTTGCCCAGTGTTGGCTGAGAGAGGCTTCAGCCTCCCTGCAAACCTAGTAGGATGTAGCGGTTCAGCGAATGAATGAATGCATGAATAAGACTGTGTAAAATAATTATTTTATCTTGATATCCTTAACAGATAATACTCTCTTTCCCTCACAATTCCCTTTTCAAAACAGGTGGATTCAGATGTACAGGAATGTCAGCAAAAGATGCGGCTGCTGGAATGTGCGGTCATTCCTATTTCTACAACTCTGAGCTGCAGGAATGCCAGGCTTGCTTGGAATGTGATTCCCAGACCATGGTGTCTCCTTGCTCAGCTCTGAGGGACACAGTTTGTTCTGATTCTTCTGAAACCAGACTGTCCCAGTCCTGGTCTGGGGAAGTTTCTCTGGTACAAGGTAGCAACTTTCCCAACATGCAGTTGCGTATCCAAGGACAGAGTGATGTAGGACTTGTTTCTTGTACCAACAATTGGTTAGTTCTGCACCAGCATGGACTTGTCTGGGTTGATCATAACCTGGCCTTGAAGCATGGATGCCGTAGTTTTGTCCAAGCTGGTTTGAGGTTTAATTCCAGCGAGGATGGAGGAAGGGACCTAAGCGGAGTGCGCATGGAGCAAAGGGAAGGGAAGTCCCTCCAGAGCATTAGTGTAACTGGGGTGACCATTGTGGACCCAGGTCACATGTTGTCCCTATTTCTTAAGAGCACTAGTAATCATTGTAATGCAGAAAATGAGAAGGTGCACCTTCAAAGTGGCCTTGTTGCACCATTCAGTTTGCTCTGGCTCTCTCATGATACAGGCGCTGTCGCCATGTCTGCGCAGACCGTGGTTTCAGTGCACTTCCATTCTAATTACCGTCCTTCCTTCCAGATATCTTCAATCTCCGATCCCTACATGGTTACTCTGAGCCATGACAATCGCGGTATACGTTTTACAGAGAAGGGCACAGTGAAATTTGTCTTGCAACAAGCAGTCTACTCGATGGGTCAAGCTTGTGTATCTGAGGGATTCTTCCTACTGGCGTATGTCAACCGGAATGGAAGTAGCATGGAACTGATGCGAGTCTTCAAACCAGGGGTTCACTACAGAGATACGTCCATATCTCTTTCTCATGCCGCTGCAGTGGACGCTGGAGACACTCTCACCTTTGAAATCCTGGCCCCAGCGCAATGCAGTGTGCGCTACTTCTGCGACGATTCAGGGATTAGCATGCTAAGCCTGATGTGGATACCTTCCTCTTTGTCCTCTTCCCTATCAGCTACTGTATCCAGAAAAGGTCTTCCCTTCGGTGCTGTAAGGAACAAGCCCTTGTTTTTTCACCAGACATCCCCAAAAGTGGCACAGCTAGAGCTGGCTAGCACAAACAAGCAGCATGCAAGTCGTAATTTTATCTTCCGGGAGGCAGGAACAGCTAGCGTTGTTCTTGATTTGAGGTTGATACACTCCTGCAGCATGATTGAACTTGCTTTGCTTCAGCAGGGAGGACTGTCAACGGCCCTCGCTCGCCAAGTTGGAGGTCAGATGCCAGAAGGAAGTGAGTGGGTTAGCTTAGGGCTCAGGGTGTCATTCCCAGTGCAAAATGGCACTGAAGTCTACGTGACCGTGGACTGCATGCGTGGACGCCTTAACCAGATTGCTCACGATGCAGGAAGTGGTATTTCTATCCTCTGGATCGCAGCGTAAATTTAGCATGTCACATGTTTAACTATGTTTTAGCTTTCTAACAGTAGTCATAAATATAGTATAGTGCAATTAATGATGGAGGACATAGCATTTCCATCAGAATTTCACTACTTTAGGTGTACTTTTGGGTTGCATTCCTATTCCCTTACTCTTGGGTCTGATTTGATTAGGTTACGCAGATTTAGCATTTTTTAATACATTAGCGATAGTCATATTTATCCTCGCACAGACAATGATGACAGCAATAGCATTTCAAGGCCTGATATCCAGTTGGCTTTGGACAGGTTACATGTCTTAGCTTGTTAGCAATATATTAGTAGTATATATACTGTATACAGTGTAGCTCAGGTTACAGGAAGTAGCTTTTCTACAACCTAGCATGCACTACGAATTACAGAGGTCGTACATCACAGTTAGCGATGCTGGAAGTAGCATTTCATTCATAAATAAAAATTCTAGGCATGCTAGCTATAGTTTTTCTGTATATGTAGTGCAGCATGAGTAGAAATACAGGAAGTTCAAATTTCCATCTTCTGGACAGATCTTGCAAGCTAGCATGTTTTTGCTTGT
The DNA here is from genome assembly GCA_039654325.1 of Tandanus tandanus. Taxonomy (NCBI): domain Eukaryota; kingdom Metazoa; phylum Chordata; class Actinopteri; order Siluriformes; family Plotosidae; genus Tandanus; species Tandanus tandanus. The sequence continues at coordinate 24,369,189 of JBCNYH010000011.1, read as the reverse complement.
TAGCAGTTGTTATGTAGCCTTCATACTCTAGAGACTGCAACAAGAATTAAACAGGTGGAAAATTTAGCATGCTCGCAGCTTTATATCTATTTTAGCACTGATTGTAGTCATAATTTAGCCTAGCATAATTAGTATGGTCTTATCCCGCTAGTTCACACGATGACACTGAATGATTTTCTTTATATTGTTAGATGATAGCTGTCACTTTAGCAATGATAGCAGTATAATTTATAAAGTGGTATTTAAAAATATGTTATCTCTGTGTGTAGGTTAACGTTTTGGTAAAATTTATTACAAGATAACTTTGTTGCTGTCATTTTGAGACCTTAGCTTAAGCATCAGTGTTAATTTTAAACCCTTTTGAGTTCTTTTTTTTTTTTTTTTTAAATGCAGATAAGTTGTGCATATTTAAAGGTCAAGTAAACGTGTTCTTCGTATCAGAATAAATAATTCCAACGTAATTCAAAAATGGTCTCACGCACCATGTGTAGCTAGAATCGGCTAAATAACTAGCCGAGCTTGAGCTCTGGATCAAATTTAATATTATCAGGGATGGAAATGAACTAAAGTTCCACATCACTTTGGTTGAGGAGGACGTTGTTTGTATTCGCTGTAACTTCAGAAGCCAAAAATCAAAACAAACTACAAGCAACGTGAGAGATGTATTGCTAGCTAGTTTGACTGTTAAGGTAGCATGTGTTAGCATCATCATTCAACTGTACTTTGGAGTAAAGTTAAACGACGTGATGTAATTTTCTATGTTATAATTGTACTGTTTGTACGTCATGTATCACTGGTGCTCTATCAGTACACTGTGTATCACATTCTTAAATAATATACATGACTAAAGAAGGAAACAAATCTTATGTATGTTTTAAGAAATAACATAAATTTGCTTAATAAATTGCATCCTGGTGTAGACAGTAGTGTGGCGGAGTTCTTAATTTTTTTTTTGGTCCAGATGTGTGTGTGTGTGTGAGTCTCAGGGAGATCTCGAACAGTACGGAGGGATAACAAATGCAGGCGATAGAACGCAGATGTGCAAGCGCAGATGTTTCTCGTTGAGGGCCAGGAGGATGTTTTAGTACTGGAATGAGTTTTATGTGTTTTGGAGTTTTCAGTGAAAGAGCAGCAGAAGATCAGCATCATTTCGATGTGTTGTGATCTTCCTGATCGTGAACTTTTCGTACTCCTGCACGCTTCACTTCAAGGTCTGGAAAATGTTTCTAAAGTACATCGAAAATGACTGGAAATCATCCCATTTGGTGTGTGTTAGCGCTGTGTGTGTGTGTGTGTGTGTGTGTGTGTGTGTGTGTGTGTGTGTGTGTGTGTGTGTGTGACATCACTCTGAAAGGATTCTATACCCTCAGCAATGATGAGGATGGATCCCATAGCGTCCTGGTCCCAATTTAAAACACACGTTGTCCTGACAGGATCCTGAAATGCAACGTTCGCTTACATTAACACCCTCGATAAAACCGAGATGTCTTGATTACTCTAGAACAGGATCCGAGAAGGTCTGGACCTAATCTCCAGGTGAAGGTTAAGAGTTCTAACTTGTTTTAACATGGGCACTTGCACCAGAACTTGCAACCAGAACAAGTGGCCCCAACACAAATGGCTGTGTAAAAATGATTTGTTTTGGAAGAACTTGACAGCGGTCAGAGCAACAAAAAAAAAGAAGAGAAA
>JBCNYH010000011.1:24323625-24333659 GCA_039654325.1 Tandanus tandanus | reverse complement strand
AACAGCAGGTTGTGAGCACCCTAATGACAAACTAACAAGAGGAGCACTGTCACACACACACACACACACACACACACCGAGTGAAAGGTTAGTGGTGCAGTATAACACCAGTTTAGTCCAATCACTTTAATGTGATGAATGAAGGAAACCATAATTAAATACAGAAGTCTATCCAGCCAATCAGAACAAAAGTAATGGCACCCTGTAAGGGCGTGTCTCTGTGATATCTGATGTTATTGTATTACTTTTGAGACGCTCTTTTACCATTTAGTTGCCATTTTAAGCTTGCTCTTGTTTTTTGTGGGCGTGGCTAAGCGTTCAGTTTGGCCTTGAATAGATAAACTGAAAGATATTTCTATTTATCAGGAGTAACATCATCTACTGTGTGTGTGTGTTGACCCTCACGATGTTGAGTGATGTGTGTATCTGTGTGATTCTCCAGTAAACGTTGCAGTCACTCACCCGGTGTTTGGCGAGGAAGTCAGGCGTGAGGGTCCACGGCGCGTTGCGCACCACCTCATCCACGTAGCGGCAGTGTGTGATGGCGTCGTAGCGCTCGTCCTCGTTCATCACGGTAAAGCCCTTCAATTTGTGTGTGAGGTCATCACTGCACACTGCACACATCATCACCACAATCAAAACACCGTCACACACACACACATCATCGCAGTGTGTGTAAGGTCAGTGTGTACCTCCGACGATGAGGTGTGTGTTGGGGAAGAGGGCTTTGGCTTGCATGAGGGCGCGGGCGTGTCCTGAGTGAAACATATCGAAGATGCCGTCTGCGTACACCCTCACCGGCCTGTCCGCTAACACACACACACACACACACACACACACACCAAGACATGTCAAAATCAGTCTACTTGAGCATGTGGTAAATATTTAAGATTATATTTAGACAGATTAAAGTGGGAGAGATGAGACAGTTCTAGAGAATTCTCCTGCATCAAAGGGTTTGATAACATACTCAACATCCAACACTTCCTGTAACGTCAAACAAAAACAAGAAGGAATGAATGATGGAAAGGGTTTTTAAACTTTACGACCGTTCAGGTCACACGGTAGGAGAGTGAAGAGAGAAGGAAAAAGACACGACAGGGAGACGGAGCGCTGGTGAAAAATAGGTGACGTCTCTAAATAAACACGTTAGGGTTCGTGTCGTTGGGCCGTTCGCTGGTACGTGGTGTGAGGCTTCAGGTAAACAGTCAGTAATGAATCAGATCAACCAGGCTAGTTAGTTAGCGGATAATGGCTAGGACAGGTATGAGTGTTGTCATGGTTACAGTCTACAAATCATGTCAGCTGATTTCAGCACACCCGTAATGAAAATTGTGTAAATGTTGCGTTTTAACGCGTGTGTGTGAGAGAGTTACGTGGTGTTCCTTTCTGAGCCTCTTCCATGCTGACGCGGTTATACGGCCGATCTTCCAGCGATTCGAGCTGATCAGCAAACGGAGCCGGATCTCTGAGAGCCTACACCAAAAACAAACAAAGAAAGGAATGTGCACGTGTTTAGTTTATTAGATAAATATCATGTTTTTTGGGTTAAACATCAACACAGCGTCTTCTCAATATTATTTTTATAACAAATATTATAAAAGTAAAATAATTATTATATTTTTCCCCACGTAAGCTGGTATATTTAACTTAAAATAGTAAACACTTAATCATTTTCAAAGCATATATATATTTTATTTTAAATATTTTTTGAAATATTTTTGAATGGCTTGTTGGTTTGTGGGCGTGTCTTTTTTAAGCTCTGTGTTAGTACCACGGTGAGACGTTTCAGTTTGATGGTGGCGTCTCCTTCCTCCGTCTCTCCGTTTGAGTCGTCTCTCCTTCTTTTCCGGGAGAGAGAGCGTGATGAAGCGTGAGCGTCCATTCCGTCCGCCTGCAGATCCGCAAAATCACATATAAGTGAGGAAAAACAGACAGAAATGATAAAATGATATTAAGAAAAAAGTGAGGAGTCAAACACCGAAACTGCCATGATGGGGAAAATTTTTAAAAAGTGACAAAAAGGGTCAATTTTAAGATTTGGATATTAATGTTTACTGAATATTCTTTAGAGGATTATGAGTATAGATTTTTGGCTGCTGGGAAATAAATAGTGTTATTGTGATTAAGACGTCAGAGAGTCGAGGCGAAGTGGACCAGGGTGGGCGAAAGACTGTATGGGAACACAGCCCATTTCTTCCATCTTGCTTTTCAAGTCAGTGTAGCACTGATTATCTCGTCCAGATATCTCACATTCACGTCATCTTCCGCATTCCCAGCCACCACGCCTGGACATCATCAGGACAAGACATTAGACACCAAGTCACTCAGAACATCATGGAACAGATCAACCTGCTGCTGAAGTCTCAAAAAACAGACTTTCTCAGTAGCGTGGTGTAAAAATTGATTTGTGGGCGGAGCTACTAGGGCAGCTGGGTTTGTGACATCACTTCTGACAACTAATTTTGGACGTGTCTTTATTACTGTGTGATGTCCCTTGTAAAGGTCAGACACCTAGTGGTACACTCGGCATCTGCCCTCTGTGCTCCTCTCTCACAATGGCCTGCCAGTGTGTCACATCTACACTCTGTGACATCAGTAGGTGATGATGTCAGAGTTTTTGGGACATCCCACTGGAATACCCTGAGGGTGGTTACTCGGATATACCACCCTCCTCAGCGTTACCCGGAGGGTGGTGAATCAGAGCGTTTAACAGTGAGGGTGGAATATCATTGCCGTTATCAGTGAGCAGTGTGTGTGTGTGTGTGTGTAGAGCTGAATAAGCCCTAACTCTCTCAGTATGAGGCTTAAATAACCGCTCTGTCCCCCTGCAGCTGCTCAGACGTGTCCCAGAACACAGGCGAAAAATAGCAGCCCCTATTCACTGAGGGTTTGATTATAACACCTCTATAACACTATATCTAATAAATATCATCTACATACAGTGTAAACAACAGCACAGACAACTGCTGGGTGTGTAATCCCAAACTCCCTTCCTGTAGTTCCTGTTCCTCCACACAGCTGATCCTTGCTCTCGCCCATTCAACCTTGTGGCTAGTGATTCACTGAGTCGGCTCACCGATAAGACTCTCAAACGCCTAATGATTCACTTGGATTTTTTTAAGGAATCAGACAATATTTAGGATATAATACGACACAGATTATGACTCTTCACTCCTATTGAACATTCTAACGACTAAAAAAATAACATTACGATGCTTTCCTTTAGCATGAGTCTATAAATCATATTTTAATTAATTAAAGGACTACAGCCATGAGAGGGAAAATAGTTTAGCGCATCATCGCAGCATGGATGATAAAGCATTGTTTATGTGACTAAACATGGTGTGTTGAGTGCCTTAATCTGAATACAATGATTAATAAATAGATAAACTAACAGATGAATAATCATATGAGCGAGTCGACTCACCAAAAGGAGCCGACTCGCCACTACAGATCATATTAGCTTAGTGAGTTATTTAGCTCTGATAGAAAACCATTAACCTCATAAACAGTTATTTATTTAGTTAGCAAGCTACACAATCTGTGACTAAATGTATCCTCAACCATGTAAGTAACTGTGAAAATGAAATCACGTTCAACACTTGACATTTTATCGAACCTACCCAGTGCTGCTAGCATTTAGCTAGCATTAAACAAGTTAATAATGTAAACAGCAAGCAAGAACGACTAATTAACATCCTCACCCTCGGAAGGTCGTGAGTCGGGTGTTCAAAGGTTCTTCTATTTAAAGATTAACATTAATAAACGCGTTTTTCACAGCGAATCTTGCTAATGACACGACATCGCCTCAGCTTGGCAGCTAAACAACAAGCTAATAGCGCGAGACTCGGGACGCGTTCCAAATGCTCACTACCTCACTACACCTGCACCCTTCAACACACCAGGACGTCTACAAGGAGGAAGCAAAAGCCCGAGGAAAAGCCGTGGCGTTTTCAGAAACAGTCCTTTAATACGGATTAGGACATAAAACCGAGCATCTGTAAGTGGTTTGCATTGAATCGCAACTCTTCTTACGTGCTACGTAGTGCACTTGATTTTGAATGTATTCGGGATGATTATTCCCAATGTTTCCTTATTATTAATTAAAAAAAGATGCATTTAGTGCATGACGTGAAACTTTAAAGTGTTAATGTTGTTTATTATGACTACTTCATGTTGTTTTTGAATTGTTGAATGAATTTAAAGTCTTATGATTCACGAAAATATTTTTAATCCGGCGTTCGACGGTCACCTTTTTTTTGTGCGGGTCCTTACAGTTTATAGAGTCTGCACTTCCGTTATAGAGGGCGGGTGAGCTGTAGCACGTGCAGAGGCGGCTTCGTGGGTCCACGTGGGCTAAAGAAAATGTTTTATTCTCAGAAATGTGGTGTGTATGAGGAAGTTTTTGGTGTTTTAAATGATTAGAAGTGTCTAACGTGTTTTAATGTGTATGATTATAATGAAAATAGGCACGAAAATGAGAACATTGTTGTAATTGGGCTGTTTCATGGACCCCTTAAAGTAGCACTTGCATACTTTTTGACTGTCTCTTGTTTATTGTTGTATAGAGGAAGAGTCGCCCCAGCTACACTAGTGAAATGTTTTTCTTAATTCTGATAAATAATGTTATCAGAGGAAAATATTGCTCAGATTTTGACCAAGTACAGAGTTCTATTCTCTGTAATAAAAGAAGTCCTTTTACCTGATAAAATTCTAACTTTTACTTTTGGAGTTGTATTTTCATCCAATCTAGAAAGATGTTCTGCTGCTTGTAAGCTCTATAATCTTAGTCGCTTTGTCGGGATCCTTTGTCCTTTAAAAATGTCTTCTCCGGAAAGTAGCCATTACATGTGGATGGCAGAAGTGCTATTTTCAGATATGAATTGCCTTTTCTAAAGCAGCATAGTACTGTATAGCTTGCTGAAAAATATAATTGGGATTGGATGTGAAATACTTTCTGTACAGAGTTCCACATCAGCTTGATAAGCATGTCTGTCAAAAAGTGTCTTCTCCGGAAAACCACAATGATTGTCACTGATGCTGTTGTTACCTCAGTTAATAATATATACAACTAATGTTGCATGAAACCTACTCAGGTAATGTGGTTAGTGAGCTTTTATTCTTAATGCTGTGGATTCTTTACAAGTGGTGCTGGTAGGTCATGTGTCCAAAAAAATGTCCTCTCCGGAAAGCATTTACAGATATACAATTAAATGTATTACATTTAAAAAATATATATTATGTAGAGAAACTATCACAACATGTTGCAAAAGTTCTTTCACAATAAAACTTGTACTTTGGTAGTGGAAAACTATGTATTTCAGAGAGGACATTGACATTTTCTGTTAACTTGCATGTTACTAATTTCATCTTGAACTAACCTGCATGCATAGTACTAATTTTATATTCTGCTGGTTTTGCATGCTATTTATCTTTCCAGGCTGTTTAACTGCTCTTCCTACAAAAATGCTTCAAGTTCAGTTCAACTGGAAAACAAAACTAAGATCTAGGGAAACTGGTAGCACAACTCCCCCAGTGGTCAAAGAGAAAAGTGCAGCCTCAAAATCCAGAGAAAAAATGAAAAAGCAGGATCCTTCTTCATATGAACAGTACAAGAAAAAAGATGCACAGCGGAAACGAGAAAGTTACAAGATGGATATGGAAACAATTAAGTCAATACCCACCTTATTAGAAAAGAAACGTGAAAAATGGGCAGAAGCAAAGAGGAAGCAAAGACTGAAAGACAGAGAACGGAAAGATAATACAAAGACCAAACAGGTTGAAGAACCAATAACTGAGCGCTTTAAGGATATGTCCGATGAAGAGCAAAAAAAACTGGCAAACTTGCTTGGGCCTGTCCATCGTCCAGCACTCTTAAATGCCAGGGGACATCTTCCCCAGTTTATTTCAAATGAAAAGAGTCAAACTTCTATGTCTTCTCCGGAATCTGTATGCTTGTCAGTTTAAAGTTCAATTTTATGGTTCATAAACAGTTAATGATTAAATTTCACAATTCTCTTTATGTACATGTTTATACTGTAAGGTTTCACGTGAATAAAACGGGTATATTCAATTTTTTTTATATTAAATTTATTGACAGTCCAACAAGTAATGAAACTAGTGCTGCTATGCCATGTAGGCAATTTTTGCTTCAATCTTATGTTTCACCTGTTTTTTGGCTGAAGGAAAATCTGGAACCATATATATATATATATATATATATCTCAGTAATGTAAATATCAGTGTTCTACAGTTTTGTCCAGATCCTTCTGATATGTAAAATTTCTTGTTTTCTCTGGAAAAAAATAACATTTGATTTCAACATGCAGTAAAATGTAAAAAAAATATATATAGTGGCAGTATGAACTTTGGGAAACTATTTTAAGGAGGCATATCCTGAATTTTTAACCTTTTAAAGACTATATTAGTGTGGAATTTTGGTAAGTTTTAACAAATGAGAACAGGCTACTTTTATATTTGTTGGTGAAAAACTGCGTTTCAGTGCGTTTTTATTTACCATAATGATATTTGTGTTTACACCAAAAAGTTATGAAGCATTGCTTTTGTCTCTTGAGTAACCAAATCCAGTTTAATTTTCGTGCCTTATTCTGATACACTAAAAGCAGATGTACTGATTCTAGAGACCCTGTAGCTGTTATACTTTCACCCGGTGTAATTTAGACACCATTAGACCTGGAGCTCTGATACTTCACACTAAATGTTCTAGTCCTATAAGGTGTTGACTGGTAACAAGAAACCACAAAATCTAGGAGTTTTTATTTTTTAGCTACTGTGAACCCAAAAAGTCTCCCCTGATTGTGGAGCAGCCCAATTATCAGGTTTCCCATTTATCTTAGCTTTAAAATACTTTTTATTTATTTATTTTTTGTTTTTTGCCTTTATGTGTTGCCCGTTCATTTTCCTTTAGATGGATGTGGTGTCAAATAAGGCGCACAGAAACCTCCTGTAATGGCTTGAACTCACGAAATCCTAAAGATTAGTGTGAAATGCTGTCACAGGGACATTGTGAACATGGGTTAGTGTGTGTGTGTGTGTGTGTGTGTGTTGAGTTCTTTATCTGGGTTGCATTGATTTGTTTCTCATTTATTGATATTTGATGCAGGTTGGAGGTGAAGGTCAGATTGTTCACACCATGAGGACAGGTGAGGAGCACATGTTCTTATTAAACCCAGCTGAAGGGATATTTAGATGTCATAAAGAAGCAACAGACCAAGGCGTGTGTCTTGGTTGCTCTCTGCTCAGTTCTGTACAGCAGGTGCTCATTAATTAATAAATGTGTATCTGTTGGGGTTCTCCTCCTGGTTGATGTTGGTTCAGTTCTGTAGTTTTACTTTGGCCTTAGTGTTGCCCGTTCGTCCCGCTTTGTGATGAATGTGGTGTCTGAAAAGGCGTACAGTAAATCATCTCAGGGTGTAGAGTGAAAACAGGACCTCTCACTGACTCCTGATTCTTCAACCTCGAGAAGAACACGTTCTCATTTGGTTACATAAACTCTTAAATCTGGCTCCAGAAACAAAAACATAGATGTTTTAATAAATGTCTCTCTTGTTGCAGGAGGAGGAGGATGGTGGCGATGTGCAGAGAATGAAAGAAACGGATGCATTTAAACACCCTTTTTTCACGTTTTAATGACTTTCAGAGGAGTGTTTTATCTGATCATGAGTGCTGGATCACAGGGCAACACACCCAACCATACACACTTGGGAGAAATTTTATAACAGCCAATTAGCCTAATTTAATTTTGCTATACTGTATTAATCCCACAAGAGAAATTATTGCCACTACATTTAACCCATCCCAAGTTGAGCACACACACTCGGAGCAGTGGGCTGTCACACACATTGTGTTGCCCAGAGTGCAGTTGGGGGTTCGGTGCCTTGCTCAAGATGCAGCTCACTCCCCCAGCACCACACATTTTTCCTGCTGGTTCTGGAATCAAACGAGCGACCTTTTGGTCCCAAAGCCGCTTCTCTAACCATTATTCTACGGCTGCCCCCTAATGAGCATGTCTTTAGGATTGTGGGAGAAAATCGGAATACCCACAAAACATGGGGAGAACATACAAGCTCCACACAGAAATGCCCTCGCCAAGCCCGGGACTTGAACCCAGGACCTTGTTGCTGTGAGGCGGACGTGCTAACCACTGTACCGCACACTCCATACTTCTAGTTTTACCACATCAGCAGAAAGTGGTCATTTTAAAAAGTCACATATTGGGTTTAAAAAGATTATCGTTAGGACGCGTGTTAGCACGAAGGCTGTTCTGGAATTCAGCCCAAATGTTACTGGAATGGCTGGCATGGAGGCGTAGTGGATAACGCGTCTATCTCGCAGCAAGAAAGTCCTGGCCTGGGCGAGGGCGCTTCTTTGTGGATTTTGTATGTTCTCCCTGTGCATGCGTGGGTTTCCTCCAGGTACTCCAGTTATCTCCTACAGTCCAAAGACATGCACATTAGGATAATTGACTGTTCTAATTGCCCCTAGCTGTAAGTGTGAATGGTTGTGTGTTGGCCCTGCGATGGTCTGGGCGAGCTGTTCAGGGTGTACCCTGTCTTTGCCCAGAGTCGTTTGTGATGGGCTCCAGCCTCCCTGTGACCCTAATAAAGGATAACGAAAGGTTCTTGGGAAAATAGCAGTGGAACCGTGTGGTCTGGAGCGGCCACTGAAACACCCGGCTGCTTCACTCAGTCGGGGTTTGATTTAATTACATTATTAATGAAGTGATTCCTTTGCAGGTGAGTTTTCTCTTGTTGATTATGTATTAACTTGTGATTTCTAATAAAGAGTGATCTCCCAGTGCAAAGTGTGTTTGTGGCTTCCTGATGTGACTGCACTGAGAGGACAGAGAGCGTAAATAATGTCTGTAACTACAGTGAGGGCTGTTTTATCGCTGGAGGAGCTCCTGGATACTGAGGGATCAAACCCACGCAGCGCTGTGAAGGAATGACATGTTTTATGAAAGTATGAATATAAACTTATAAACGAGAAAGCTTTATTGGTGAGATGAGTTTTGTAAAGTAGTGTAGAAATCTGCTTATAGAATTTTATGGATTTCTTTATCGATGGATCTCAACACCCATCATTAAATCTCTTATTAATCACCAACATGTGACTTCAGCTCAGTGTTACTGAACATCACTGATATATCTTTAAAACACATTTTAGTTTGATTTAAAATAATGTTTACGTTTAACTGATAAAAATTCTATTTTTAATAATATTTTAAACTTGGAGATTCTGCTTGGTGTAGCTTTGCGTGATGACGTCATCCACAAGCTATTTTCAGTTTAATTCATTATCTTAAATGTTCGTTTTGTTTATTTTTTAGGGGTTAGGAACCCTGTGGTGTTTGTTGTGTCTGTGTAAAAAAATCTCACCGCATGTTTTTATCCTGAGATTCAAACCCGCGAGAGAACAGGAAGTGTTTCCCTCATGGTGGGGTGTTTACTTCCGGGGTCATGGACGACCCGCAGGGCTTTAATTTTGTAATGAATCATTTTAGGAAATCTAATCGTTAACATTTTATTTGTTTGGTGAATGTCTGTAGTGGAGTTTTAATGTATTTAGTTCTTATGAAACGCTGATCTCTGTGGTGTTTATGGATTTTAGAGATATTTTTTTGTTTTTAGATCATAAATGTTGCTGTAATACATTCTACAGCCTGAAGAACAGGGATTTATTCATTATAAAGTTTTATTTATATATATACTTATTATTATTATTATTATTATTTTTACAAATCTTATTGTGAAACATTTACACTTTAAAATTATTCAAACAAATTTGATGAAAATGAAATAAAATATAACAAAATCACAGTCAATATCTAGTGTGACATTCCGTTACTTTATTTTACTAAAATGAATAAACTGATTTCAGGTAGAGAGTGTGTGCAGTGTTATAAGGGAATGAGGTGAGAGTGTAATTTCAGGTAGAGTGTGTGCAGTGTTATAAGGGAATGAGGTGAGAGTGTAATTTCAGGTAGAGAGTGTGTGCAGTGTTATAAGGGA
>JBCNYH010000011.1:24290237-24302072 GCA_039654325.1 Tandanus tandanus | reverse complement strand
AGTGGACAGTTTGATTTCACAGAAGTGTGATTGACTTGGAGTTACATTGTGTTGTTTAAGTGCTCCCTTTATTTTTTATGTATGTAGGTATGTAGGTAGGTATGTAGGTAGGTATGTAGGTAGGTATGTAGGTAGGTATGTAGGTAGGTATGTAGGTAGGTAGGTAGGTAGGTAGGTAGGTAATGTATGTATCCACCATGTACCGCTCTATGTGGCCACATGGAGGCAGTGTTGTACAAGTCTATTAATTTATTGATTTATTAACGCATCATTAATTATAACCAGCAACTGGACATAAAGCTAAATGATACCATGTTATAATTTTGATATCGTGATATTATGTCACAATATATCGTCCTGAAATATAGTAGATATTGTAGTAAATAAACTGAGTTATAAACTGATTGGTCCTAAATGAACAAAGGAATCGAAATAACAGCAGGCGAATTATCTCTGAAATGAAATGCAGGAACACGATTAAAATCAGAACATGAAATGTTTATTGCAGGCTGGAGGTATTTTCTGTACATGCCATCACGGACGAGCACAATATAAACGTACGATAAAAACGCAGCAGGCTGGATGTAGGAGCTCGCTCGGGGAAGCGTCCTTTCATCAAGGCTGTCGAATAAGAAACAGACCAACAAAATCAAATAAAAAACAATCCAGGGACTGTGTTTATTCACGGCCATGCAGAAAGCACTGGAGCACTGTTTCATAGGGTACAGAGATAATTATCCAGTCGAGTGACGACGTGTTATTACAGCAGAGGATACTGATGCAAAAATCACAACACTACAGTATTCAAGTGGGAGTAAAGGGGAGAAAGATATCAACAATTACGCAACCAAGTCACTCTTCCATGCAATCCTTCACTCAAAAAATAAAAATTGTTGTGCTCTCGTTAAAAAATCCACCTTTCCGGTGTGTACGGCGTGTGCGGATGATTCAGAATTAATTGTGGGAAGACTAGCAGATGCTAAAGATGTTCAATATTCTTTGGTTAAAAAGAACTATTATTTATTTATTAGATTAACTTTGATCATTGTGTGAACTGGTAAAATATCAACCTTTTATTAATAAAATGTATTTAATGATAAAGCAATTTATCAGTTTATCATCACATTACAATTTTTTCGCTTCTCTCTGGATGCCTGGGCTCGGCGACGCCGTTTCTGTGTGGAGTTCGCAGGTTCTCCCTGTGCTTGCAAGGGTTTCCTCCAGGTACTCTGGTTTCCTCCCACAGTCCAAGACATGCACGTTAGAGTAATTGGTAGTACCAAATTGCCCCCAGGTGTGAGAGTGAGTGTGAATGGTTGTGTGCGGTGTGTGTGTGTACGTTGCCCTGTGATGAACTGGTGAGCTGTTCAGGGTGTACCCCGCCTTTGCCCGGATTCGGCTGAGATAGGCTCAAGCCTTCCCGTGACCCTAATAAAATGTTAAAGTGGTTCAGAAAATGAAATGAATGAAACTATCTTTGTAAACTCGCACTCACTGCTGAGAAACACGGTTAGGGAAAAATGCAGACAATCTTTCGAAACGTTTAGAAATCACGGGAATTACCCAACCACAGAGGAGAAGATGGAACGAGTTAAAAACGGCGTGTATATCGCGTCCAGTCTTTATTTCCACTTTTGCTTTATTCCAGTTGATAATCACGTTATTTTGTTCCCCCGATTTTTCTCCTCTAATTTAGTCGTAGCTGGTTTCCACCCATCAAGTATTGCCTCCATATCAGGGAGGGGTGTAAGCGAGCATGTGCCCCCTACATGACCCTGCCACCCACATCTTTACAAACTGCTGAGCATTCACATTCGGGAGCGAACTAACATACTTGGAGGGAAAGCGCTATCCACCCCGTTGTACAGATGACCTCACAGACACCCGGGATTGGTTAATGATCGCTGTAATTGACAGGGAGTTGAGCGTATGCCATCCCTCCATTGCACGCGTGGGAGCTCTGCCAATTAGCTCCCATGGACTCCCGGCCATGGATGGCTGCTTGACGAGCCTGAATTCGAACTTGCAATCTCCAGGTCGAGTGTGGTGCACCTTGTCGAACAGGGAGCCTGATAATCACGTTCTTACTACAACTTCGCCGCAACGCTCCCAAACCCGAGCATGAATGTTTTCTCACCAAAGATGAGAACACACCACGCTTCCATTTGAATCAAATAAACACTGAAAGCACTTTTTTTTTTTTTACAAGCTTCCACAGGGTAAGAAGGATTTCTTTGTCGAGTCATTTATACTGGACGAGCTGGTTGATGTAAACAAAATGGCAGTAAGTTAGTGGGAATTACTCTCAAGCAGTTCATCTTCAGAATTTTCGCTAACTGATAGGGTGAGATGGGTTTCTGTTAACTGTAACGAGATGAGTGAACTTAAGGCAATTCTCACGTCACCATCCTTTATCTCAGGAATCCAGTCTGGAGAGCTCAACATTCGTGTGTGGTACAAGTGTCATGCATGGTTCCCTAATGTGTTGTCATCAAAATCCCATGGGCAAACCTCAGCCATTTTGGATTTTCTAGCACCTGGTGCAGTTGTTTGAGACGTTGTGTGGAGGTCCCCATCTTTTGTGGTAACACTTGGCGTACATTCTGTTTCCCAAGGACATACTTCAGCATGCTTACTCTCGGTGAGTCCAACCCCCTTTGTTGAGCTCCTCCTTCTACCTGATGCTGTCATTGTAACCTGGCCACTCTCTGACGTCTGGCTGGCACGGCGTTTTTCAGAAGGTTTACTGGAAGAGCTTCGCCTCTCCCTGTTTTTGGATCTTTGGCTTTCGTCCTCTTTATCCTTCCCTTTTCCTTTTGATGAGCAAGATCCTTTCCGTTTTGAGTTAGAGTCTCTTCTCTTTGAATGATGGGATGGGCTTGAGGTCTTGTCCTGGTTAGGAGATGATGGTTGGTCATAGTCCCATGGACAAATGTCCACCATGAGGGCTGGAGGCTGCAGAAGGCTTCCAGTGGACTTGGAGATGTCTGATAGGACGATCTTCGGCTTTCCGTCTGTTGGAGTGACACTTTTCTTGCGGCTAGTCCTGTCAAGGGTCTCAACACCTTTGAAAGAAGGATCCTCAAATTCCCAAGGGTAGACATCTGCTTTGTAGGCAGTCAGGCTTATTGGTGTTTTGGGTTTCCGTCCATCGTTCTTGTCACCCCCTTCCTCTCTGTTCCCACTCTTATCTTTGAAGCGGCGGCGGTTTGATGGAGATGAAACCATCATTCTTTGTTTGTGTTGAGACTTTTCACTTTTAAAGCTGCTCTCGTGAATCGTCGTAGTCTCACTTGGGGCAATGGAAACATGCTTTTGGGCTTTCCCCTCTGACAAACTGGGTAAATCTTCCATTTCCCAGGGGCAAACCTCTGAAAGATCATAGAGATCCTTGCTTCTGCCTGGTTCAGAGCAAATTGAAGGTTGACTCCCACTCACTTGTTGCTTCATGATGCCCATTTTGCTCGGGGTCTTGCTGTACTCAACAGATTGGCTAATGATCATCTTCGGAAAGCATTCAGGAGATTCAGCAACTTCTGAAAGCATCCTGGGATCTCTGGTCTTGAGGCCTTTCTTACTTGCGTCCTCAACACTATGCGTCTTCCCTGCAAGACCCAGGGTTCTCTCTCTGGCACTGGCTATGACGCTCAGAGACTTCTGTATCATTGAGGACCGGAGATGCATAGGCTTCTTGTCTGCCGCAAGATTGTGTGCACTTATGGACTTGCACACAAGTGGCACAGACTCTGCAGATCCCGCAGGCTCAACCTTTGGTACCTCTGGATTTTTCCTTGCCGACCTTCTCCCCATTAAGGTGTCCAGCAGAGACAGCTCAGTCGTGGAGTTGTCCATTTTATCAGCCGGAACACCATTCACGCTCGCCGTCTGGTCGTGAGTATTATCATAGCTGTGGGACCTTTTTAAGGAGAGAACCTTACTCTTTAGAGAGTCCTCTCTGGTTTTTCCACCATGTGAAGATTCAAATGGGTTTCTACGTAAGGTACTGCGATTGCTGCCGTGTTCACTCCCATCCCTGTCTTCCCGACTGTACTGGCGGCTAACTGTCTCTGGTATTTCTGTGATGCGCCGCATTATGGAACGTCCGATGCCTTTTTTGGAGTTGCGTTTTTTCTGGAGATGAGGGTTGTTTGCCATCATCTTCTTTCGCTTATAGATCTCTAGTTGGCCATAGAGCTTCTTTAGCTCCTCCTAGGCAATAAAATAAACCAGGCAATTAGTAACCCATTACAAAAACTTACTATCGTACTGGTTATATTGACAATAGTATCAGGAATCACTGATAGATTCTAACTATTGTTATAATTAAGAAATTTTACGATTTGAATGTCTGTAGGTGTCTGCAGGTTTGTGATGAACCAAAATGCTCGAGGGGTATCGTGAGACCGTGGCCCTGTTAAACAGATTATTCTCCTTGTTTAATTTGTAGAAAACTACATTGACCCACAAATCATTTTCGATCTTATTCCGGTATACATTAACATGTTTAAACCATTTGCCGGAACAACCCAAGAACCAAACCAGCTTCAAGATGATGACCTTTCCTTTGAAAACAGCTTCGGAATAAATCAAGTCAAGGTTAAAGATGAAGGAAACTCACTCTTATATCTTCAGGGTCCAAACTGTGCTCACTCCAGGCAGAAGTTATGCTGCTGTTCAAGTAGGAGCCGGATCGACCCATGTCCAGTTCATCCTCGTATGCCTCTGTGGCGATGTCGTCCTGCCTGTGCATGCCAGTGAACACAAACTGCAGCAAATGGAACAACAGTTAGTTTAAATATTCCAACATAGGAATTGCAAATATTGGCGGGAGAAAAAAGTGTAACACCTTTGGGATGAGCAGCAATCCAAGAGTTACTGTTACCGTCAGATGTGTATGAACAAAACACAACATCAGCGTCCAGTCCGGGTGGAGTCCAGGTGCCAGGGTGAACCTGTCAGGAAGATCATTTTAATTGCTGATTAGCGAAGTTAGGTGCATGTGTCATTTTTTTACCCTGATGCTTTTGTTACACCTTCCATATAATAGCCTTGATAACAGCAGGTAAAGATTCCATCAGTATCTTTTTTGTGAGTTTTAGCCCACTCTTTTACTGACTGGGTGAAAGTCATCTGCATATCCCTGGACCTGTCCTGGCACTTCACATGCTGTGCGAAATAATTCTACGTTTTCTGAGGAACTGAAGCCTAGTGACCGTTACAACAATGGACATAAAATATCCACCAGAAACATAAATATCATTTATCGGCCAGATTGCCAACCTCTGTCTTCCAGCCTTGTGTCACAGGTGTGCTCTTGACCACAGACAACAGAGCTTCCTAGATCCGGATTAACTATGTTCAAAGTTGGCACAATTGTCCGTAGATTGGACGTTGGAATCCTGCATTCTCTGGTGGCGAGAGAGCAAAACTGGTCATGCTCTCTCAGGGATGGAGGCCATGTTGTCATGACTGACATTGGCCAGTCATGGGGTCTGTGAGCTCATGTATGCTCTTGTATAGGATTTTCGTCTGAGTGTGTAATGCTTCCAAGTTCAAAAAGATGGGGTTGGTTGTCTTGAGTCTTGGAGGAAACACTTACATTTACATTTATGGCATTTGGCAGACACCCTTATCCAGAGCAAATTACATATTATCTCATTTGTACAACTAAGCAGATGAGGGTTAAGGGCCTGATCATGGGCCCAACAGTGGCAGAATGGTGGGTCTAAGGCCTGAACCTCCAACATGCTCATGCCTACTGCCCCACTTGATAGCTTTCACCCTTCCCAACTGGTTGCTGTTGTTTGACAAGGAAGTTGGGTTGTGGGTGGAATTGGCCATATCTAAATTATATATAAAAAAATTCCTGAAAGAAGACTCCCTATTGGCTCACCAATAGCGCACGCACCAATAATTTGCAAGGCGCATCACACAACACTCTTCAGTGCCATCCTGCTGATACTTATACCAGGGGGAGTATCAGGGCTGGACTGATGTTCCTGTCCATGGAGCTTACACTGCCTACCGCTATATATTGTGGTATTTATGAAAAATTAATTAAAGAAAGCCTAAAAGAAAAACAATAAGTACCAGTAAATAATGGCTCTTTAAGGCTCCTCAGCCAGCAGGGATCAAAATGCTGGCCAGCGTGCCATGGAGGAGGCTGCTTGTCTGCTATGGCCCTGAATAATGAGATTCTGCCTCATTAGTGCATTAGTCATTCAGAGGCTGTTTTTGAGTTGAAAGCAGACCAACACTAAGCTTATCACTGAGCACCAGCAGGGCCTGCAGTCACGCTGCAAAGGCTTCCAGAAAACAATTCACACCACGAGAAGCAATTGTTCTTGGTCCACGTGTCTTTAAAGGACACGGTTGGGAAATTATTTGTCTGCTTATAGGAGGGAACGGCTGCTTATTTCCAACCGCAGTACACCAGAGAGACTGTAGACGGAGAAGTGTGTGTCCTTTCAGATGAGTTTGAAAGCTTGTCTCTTGACAGCCTGAGCTGAACAGACACTATTTTCTCTCAAAAGGGGGAAGATTCAGATTTACAGTGAGACCACGACTTTATTTTTAGCCTTGGCAGATTGATGCACAAGCTGTCAGGAGGAGGCATATTTTAACTCGCTCATCTGTGCTAGTACTTGTGGTTTAGCTGAAGGAAGTTCCCTTTATCTTCTGCAGATCAAGTTGTGGCAAACCTCAGCTGATGTAGGACTACAGTGGTGCTTCCCGAGCAAATTTCCTACGAACACATTGTTCTCATTTGATTTTGGATAGTAATTGAACGCCCTAGTTGCGTCATTACTCATTGACGATGGTGAATAAAGGCGTTTACGAAAGCTACTAAACAATAATACAAAACCTATTATTATAGCTTTTATATTTGAGCAAACAATCCTGGGCTCATTTGGTGAAAGAAAGTAAATCCATTGCTTTCATTTCTATCAGGACCCGTGTCTCGATTGTGGAATTTTTAACATCATTTGGTCGGCAACCAGTCCTACTCGTCTCCCTGTCCTCTAGTCCTGTTACCCAGCTTCACACATGTTGAACACAGTGGCTGTTGCAGGATGGAGCATTTCATTTGAAGCCCCTTGATTGTGGCACTGTATGTCGCTACCTGTGGAGAGGAAGCGTTAGAACATGTGGAACTTGTTGGTTTAACCAGAAAATATTTAACAGTACAACAACAGATCTAAGCTTGTTATATAGTTAGCTAGCATTCTTTAAAATCCCTTCCGACTGGGCCGTAATAAGCGGCTGATGACGTTGGAATTTATGAACACAAGTTGCTTGTTGATTACCTCTGCCAAGAAGGGTGTGTTTTTGTTGCCATTGTTTGATTTTTAGCAAAAAGTTATGGACAGGTTTTGTGAAGTTTTTTTAAGGCATGGAGAACGGTCCAAGTAAGTATTCATTAGATTTTGGAGACAATCCGAATCAAATTTTGTATCCAGGAATTTTCTTAAGAATTATTTAACACTGTGGGATTTTTGGAAGTGCGGTATTCTAGCAGGCCCAGCAGGAGGTGATGTGAACTTTCTTGTAAAACATGTACAAACACAGTAAAAAAACCTGTAAAGTTTAACTCACCGTAAGATATTTTGATGGTGTTTAGTATCGTTTCACTGTGTGAACATGGTTAATATGCTGTGCACACAAACCCACCGTATGACGTGAAATATGGCCGAGACGAGGAGTTCGTTATAGACGGCGACAGCCATGTAGCGCGGCTCGTGAAAGGCAGAGGGTACGGTGCGAACGGCGTAGCAGAGGTAGACCCCCCACAGCAGGAAGAGAGGCTCGGCTACAGAGAGGCAGAGGAGACGCACAACATAGGACACTGTCACTTATTATTTGCTACATGAGGAGCTTGAGGGACTGCTTACATAAAGTCAGTGGAAATGAAAATGCAGGAGGCGTGTCTTTACAGCATGACCTTAACTCGCCTAGATCACTTAAACGCGCTGTCGTTTTTCCTCTCCCGTCTCAAGCGCTGGAGCTATTTGAGAGAACGGCGTGTTCAATTTGCCGGTTCTTCACGCTGATGTGCAGCTCTGCTTCCATCAGAAGATACACCACTTTATCTCCTGACATTCTACTTCTTTCACGCCTCGCCGACTCTCTCGCTCTACCCCAGAAGGATTAGATTATAAATCCCACGCCTTTGCTGTCAGTGCTGACTCCATAAGCCCTGAGAGTTTGGAGTTTTCTTTTTTCTCTTTCACGCAGAGAGAAGACGGTTTGCTGGCCTGAACTGAACAATGTTTGCGTTTAAAGTTCACCTGAAAACAAAACCTGGTGGTTTATACCTTACCGTACATTACTCTTTATTTACAGCAGCTGTGACGAGTCACTCATGTCACTTGCATTTTGTCCCTTGTGGGCGTATTGTGACTGCTATTGCTGTCTCTTGTGGGCGTGGCTTGTTGAGTGTTTTCATGTTGTACCTCCACCTAAAATGGAACTTCGAGAGTCTGTTTGTTTGAGCGTCAGTTTGTCTCTGAACAAAACTCTCGACCACACCCATGCATGGATTTTCTCCGAACTTGGTGGGGACACTACCCTACCTGAGTCCCAGAGATGATTTAGTTTTGGAATGTCTGGGTCAAAGGTCAAAGTCAGAGCAAGGTCACAAAATTTTGGAGATTGGACATTTTCCATGTTAAATGAAAGTTGCTCATATCTCAGAAACTAAGTAACACAGTCCCATGGACACAACAAGGGAGAGACAGGAAACCATATATACACTTTAAAATACCTCTGACTTTGAGTGACCATGAAAGGTCAAAATCAAGGTCACAGGATTTTGAACGCTAATAACGAGTGCAGAGAGACATGCCATTACTATAGAACACTAACAGAAAACCATATAAGGAGTTAAATATCGTAAGATATGTACATGTGTAATTAAAACCAGTACCCATATAGGTGCTATTTGCTAAGAGTTCTTTTTGATAGGATAAGATAAAATCATAGTATGTAATTCTAATATACACTAAAGTTGCACTTGGAGCCATGCAGCACTGAATTACAGCAATACGTTCTGTAAAGGACAAGTTCTACATGAAAATGTCTCGTACAAGCAATCAGTGTGTCCTGAACTTCTAGTTCTGGTCCAGAAAATTTCCAAGAAGCATATTGAAGTTTAAATAAAGAGCGTGGAGAAGAACCTACCGACTGCCATCATGTAGTCCCAGCGGTCGAGCTTGCACATGCTGAACTGCAGACCCTCTAGTGTCACACCCTCCTCGACAAGGCCAT
Source organism: Tandanus tandanus (assembly GCA_039654325.1). NCBI lineage: Eukaryota > Metazoa > Chordata > Actinopteri > Siluriformes > Plotosidae > Tandanus > Tandanus tandanus. Next base: position 24,292,805 of record JBCNYH010000011.1, on the reverse strand, counting down.
GATGGGCCTCACGGCTCTGACACACAGCCAACGTCCAGGCTACTAGGAACCAGAGCACTATAAGCAATATGGCCCCCAGCAAACGCAGAACACGGCAGCTGGTCATGTAGGGGATCCGCTGGGCCGTACGTGACAAGAACACCTTCAGAACCCTGGACAGGATGACAGTTGTTGACTACGGTGACAAAATTTTGACCAAATGCTTCCCTGACGCTCAGTTGGTGCAACAGAAATCGGAGAATGTAAGTTCCTTAAAGCGTAAAGCAAACAACCATGCTAGTTTAAATCGGAATGCTAATACAGACAAAACTAGGACCGTGCTAGCAAAAAAACCCACCATATTACAGTAAAGTGAAAGTGTGGCACTGCTGGTAAGGCGGGTGTTTTGTACGTTAATAAGTTAGAGCTGGGGTTGGAATCTGGAAAACTTGCAAAATTTGAATGTAGCATCTATTCAGGGCTTCCGCTAAACCCTCCCCTGCCCTGGGAGGCACTTCCAAAGCCAAGCACCAACTTCCACACGCATGAGCTCTGCTCTGACTGCAGGTTTGCGTACGGTAGAGTCAGGCATGAAAAGGGAGACACGGGAGCACATCATTGGGTATTTCTCAGCGCACCGTGAGTTAGTGGTTGGTCGTTGGTTTTACAGGATAACAGTAGCCAATAATGACAGATTTTTTTTCTGATCTTTTTAAGATCGCATAAGTTATTGATTACTCTCAGGGTGCGAACAGAGAGTCGCTGAGATTGTGGTTAATAAAAATGACAACACTGAACGTTTACGTACCGGAAGAGCTTGAGGACCACTGTTCCATACACCGTAGCGAAGCCCAGCAGGCGAACCCATCTCAGGAGAATGCAGTGCAGGACGTCGGGTTTAAAGTAAAGTATCACCACCTGAGGGAACGAAAACAATAAACATAAGGAGTGATGTTCACTGTCCTGCTCCTGAAGTGAGAAATTCACACCCAGTGTGCCGAATTATGCGCCATCCAAAAAATACAAGTGATTCACTCCCACATCAACAACCGGCTAAAGCTGCGTTCCAAAATGCCTTTCCTTCCAATTTACCCAGAAGGCATTTTGGCTAGTGCACCTTTCATTTTAAACCAGCACAAACTGTGATCTAACATGAAGCTGCCTAGGAAAGATAAACATTAGCTCTATGCAACTTCAGTTCGGTGTGCTAGTCTCTCTATTCTAGTAAAACAAAACAACATGTTGTAATGAAGAGGAATATTAACAATGCTAGCACAGTTAAAGTGCGTATAACTCAATATTATAGAAGTAACCAAAAAACTGTTGGCTAATACAGCAAAAAAAGACCACCACGCTAGTCAGGCTTAATTCTGTATGCTAATAAAAGAAAAAATGCTACTTCAAGTATCGTATCATATCATAGTCTAGGAAAATGCTTTGCTTTTAATGCTAATATGAGTAAAATGCTAATAAATAAATGAAAACTCCTGAGTAATAGAGTAAAACGGTTATGCTAGTTCATGTTCCATTGTGCTAAAAAAGCAAGAAAGTGCATGAGATCATAATTTAAAAAAATACGGTTTGCTAGTAAAGTATATCAGTGAAGTTTAAGTGTATATTTTGTATCTAATTAAAAAAAATTACAGATCCAGCAATAGGATTGTTCTAGTTATGCTTATATTGATATGCTAATGACGTCATAATAATCTGCAGTAGTTCAATGAAACACCATATTAAAGCAAAGTTAGTACAGTAAGGTGTATTGTGTACAGGGGGATATAAATAAATATTGGCTAATTGAGCAAAAGAATCACTTTAATGAAGGTTATGTCCATATGTCTGTATGCAATAAAACAAAACAGCAAAATAAAATTAACCAATCGCAATAAAACTGAAGGAAAAGGAGAAGAACTGCTGTGTTTACAGACACATCTGTGCTGCAGAAACATCTGTTTACTCCGCATCCCGCTGTCTGAACGTGCACACCGCAGGATGCTGCGTTCAGAGTCATCACGCTGCGAATTCTGACAAAAACAAAAAGGCAATTATCTGAGAAAACGCCGTAGCATTTCCAATATCATTCCACTCCGAGTCGCGGATGGTAATGATGAGAGAAACTCATTCCGATCTAATCATAACCGCCCCGCGTTACACAAACCCCTACTTTTCATCCTGCATCCTTTTTTGAACCCGAGTGACTGATTTCAGGACATAACAGATAAAAAACACTGTTATTCAATCTTATTGTATGTGGATTGACATTCCAATGAAACAAAACAGAGCTAGTTATACCAAAAACATACACGCTCGTTTAAAACACCATGCGCTAGTTAACAAAAATATATACCGTACTACTTTACCTGTTTAATCAAAACAAGATATGCTAGGCAACAAAAGAATATATTCTAGTAAAAAATAATTTAGGTTATTTCAAATAATATGTAGTAAAATATGTAATATGTAGTAAAACTAGCAAAATATATGCTAGTTAAAACAAGATATGATATTTAATCAAGACAACATACTCTCGCTAATCAGAATATGCTAAGTAACAACAATACCTACTTCTTTTAAAATATTGATATATAT
>JBCNYH010000011.1:24265288-24281241 GCA_039654325.1 Tandanus tandanus | reverse complement strand
AGTGTGAATGGTTTTGTGTGTGTGTGTGTGTGTGTGTGTGTGTGTGTGTGTGTGTGTGTGTGTGTGTGTGTGTGTTTCCCTGCAATGGACTGGCGAGCTTTTTAAGGGTTACACAGCCTTCGACCATGTTCGGCTAAGATAGGCTGCCCAGGGTCACCTCCAGCCTCCCCATGACCCTAGTAGGTGTATGCAGTTCAGCGGTTCAGCTAATGAATGAATGAATGAATTAATGAATTAATTAATTAATTAATAAATGAGAAGTACCAAACAGTCACCTCTACATCAACGCGGGCTTTGAAAGGATGATTTTTCACCACTAGATGGCGTTTTGAGAAGCTGATTTTATGGTTTTTAAACCTGACTATTACAAAGCACTGACACTGGAGACTCCTTCCTTGTGTTACATAACCGTCGTGTTACATAGAAATGATGCCACTCAGGAGGGGGATTACACTCGGTTTCATAATCTTGTGCTTTGATTAGTGAATTAATCAACACCTTCGGAGCAAATCAGGATCCAGGATTCAGTGAATGGAGGAAGAAGAAGAGTGAGTCAGGATTCAGTAAATGTGAGCATCCTGTGAATTTCAATAAGGTCGAAAACTCTAATGAACAGCAGGATTTTGGGGTTTTCAGGGAGAACTTTAACCACAGAGCTCCAGGAGGGAAGTGGAAATAATAGCCAGCAGCTTGTGATAAAGGTCTGGAGGATGGAGGGATTGTAAATTGTAGGTTTCTTTGACTTTAAGTAGTGGCTCTTCATCTTTCTCTCTCTTGCTCTCTCTCTCTCACGCACACACACACGCACACGCACACACACACACACACACACACACACACAAGAGCCAGAGCCCTCGGCATGCAGAGCCCACTCGAGTGGATTTTAATTAACACAGGGCCAAGGCTCTGATTAGGGTTGGATGATAATTTGCACGCTGACACTCCTCCCTGCGGCGATGTCGGATGTTTTATCTCCACCACCAAACCGCTTTTATTAGCCCCTGTTTATCATCGCCGCGCATGTATTTATTAAATAGGATTATCACAGTGTGGCGTGAGATCACGTCACACGGGCATTTCGTTGGCTGAACGATAATCGCTGACCTCAGTTTCACTGTGAGGCTGTATGCAGAGGGCGCCAAAAATTTCAAGCACCCAGGATAATGAATCACTGTCTTCCTGTGTTTTGAATATAAAAACGCTGAGCAGTTAATGATTCCTGTCCACATAGCGCAACAGTGTGGAAGGATTATCTTACAGACAGACAGGACATGAGACATGAGACATTGATGAGACAGACGGAAAGTGAGAAAAATTGTTTGGATGGACAGACACATTACAGAAAGATAGAGGAATAGGAGGTGGGAAAGATGGGGAATACAAACCAGACAGACGGGAGAGACAGAGGGGAATGACAGATAGACACACAATACAGAAAGACAGATAGATAAGACAGACATAGAGGACAGACAGATGGACGAAAAAGCAATCTGCTGTTTTATTTAAGAAGGAAATTCATTTAATGAAATGACTGCAAACCCAACTGGAAACATAAAATGGCAGACAGAGAGATAGACAGACAGTCTGGCTAGATATTATTTCTGGACAGAAGAGACAGATAGACACATGGAATTACATGACAAATGGCTAGACAGTCAGGAAAGCTGGACTGGACAGATGTACAGACAGGATGATTAAGCCGGAAGGACAGACAGCATAGAAATGGGACAGGTACGACAAACAGACAGACAGATGGACATACTCCAGAGACAGACAGGGCTTTTAAATAGACAAGTCAGACAGGTGGGACAGACCGGCAGGTAAGAAGGACCAACAGAATAGAGGGACAGACGGGACTGATGATCAGGTGGACGGGTAGTTGACAGACAGACAGACAGACAGAAATGCCCCTGCTGCTCCATCTAAAGAGGAAATGATGTTTATATTCTGGAAATTGAAACAGAAGCTAAAGCTGCAATGTGATTGCAGTGTGAGTTCGAGGCAGAGTGCATGGTGGGATTTATTAGGAGCCGTGCGAATATCTGAGCGGATCTCTGGCGTGCGGGTCAATAAAGCGCACGATACCATCAGAACAAGACGATCCATAATCTGAACCAATAAAAGACACGAGTCAGAAAGATAAAGGTACGGGGACACTAACAATGAAGGGGATGTCACACTGAGGACAGACGGAGCGGAACATGGAACCGGTGCAGACACGGCGGAGGGGCGGAGACGGGACTCAAAACAAAACAAACACACCGCAAGAACGAAACACAAGCGTGAGCTGAGGGTATTGAGAGACAAAGGAATATATAGCCAAGCACTAAACTATTAATCTACTACTAGGATTCTCATTCACTCATTCACTGAACCGCTTAATCCTATTAGGGTTGCGTGGGTGGGTGGAGCCTATCTCAGCCAACACTGGGTGAAGGTGGGGTACACCTTAAAGAGCTCCCCAAATCATCACAGGGCCGACACACACAACCTTTCACACTCACGGACAATTTGGAACAGCCAATTAGCCTAATGTGGACTGTGGGAGGGAACCAGAGTACCCCGAGGAAACCCACACAAGTACAGGCCGAACATGCAACCTTCACACAGAAACACCCTCCGAGCCCATGACTCGAACCCAGGACCCTCTTGCTGTGAGGCGGACATGCTAACCACCGTGCCGTCGTTACTACTAGGATATCAGTTTATATATAATCAGTAGGGACGTCACTACAGGAAAAAAATGGACACAGTCATGACTCGTGCTAAGCTAACCGCTAATGCTAGCCAGCCGGCTCTTCCGATCATTCCGGACCAAAATTTGGATTGATAGTATTTGATGATAAGAATGTATTTTTTTTCAAGAATTGGACTTTTCTACCCTCCAGCAAACGTAAACCAGGAGGAGGCCACTGTAAGTGGAACTGCAGTGAAACTCCATGCTAGGCTAAACAGCTCTCCCATTATTTTATGGTAACAACGTATATTTTTACATTTTCAAGAATCAAGAAGCAGCAAGAAGGTCCTGGGTTTAAGTCCCGGGCTCAGTGAGGGCATTTTTGTTTTGGAGATTTGATGTTCTCCCTGTGCTTGCATGGGTTACCTCTGGGTACACCGGTTTCCTCCTGCCGTCCCAAGACGTGCACATTAGGCTAATTGGCTGTTCCAAATTGCTCCAGGTGTGAATGGCGAGCTGTTCGAGGTTTACCGCCCCTTCGTGCAGAGTCGGTTGAGATGGGCTCCAGCCTCCCTGCGACCCTGTTATGATCAAACGGTTCAGCAAATGAATGAAAGAAAGAATGAGAGTTTGTGGATCCTCTGTATCAGATCCTGCTGCCTTACGTTTGTTTGGAGGGGTGGTATGACGTGTTTTTCAGAACTTTGACTATTGCTGTTCCTCCAGCTTGTTTCGATGGTCTCTGATAGACGCTCGGTAAGAGTGTAAGAGTGACGTGTGTGCGAGAGGCCGTAAAGTCGCTTCTGCTGCTGCGCACGAACGCTTAATGAAGGATGGCAGATGTGCATTCTTTCACACCAACGTCCTCTTGACTGAGGAGTTAAACGGGCGCTACAGAAATAATCCAAACTCTCAGTGGCATGAGCGCAACGCGGTGGCTAATTAGCTCCGTCAGAGCCGTATTCAGACAGAAAAGAACGGATTTCGACTCATCTGAAATCCAAATAAACCTAATGAGCTCCTGAACAGCCTGGAGGAAGATCTGCTTCTGTTTGAGTTGTGTGCTCTGATATAATCACACACACACACACACACACACACACACACACACGTGCAGGATTTAACAGATTGATTAGAAGCCTCATGTGCATATTTGCATCCTGATTACCAACTCCAATACATAACTGAAGGGTTTATTATTAAGTAGCGCTATCTTTTAGCGACTGCTACAGATTAACATATTATTATTATTATTATTATTATTATTATTATTATCATTTGTGCATTTGGTATTTCATAGTATAGATGGCATGCCTCACAGCAAGAAGGTCCTGGGTTCGAGTCCCAGGCTGAGCGAGGGAGTTTCTTTTTGTAGTTTGCATGTTCTCCTTGTGCTTGCATGAGCTTTCTCCGGGTACTCCAGTTTCCTCCCACAGCACAAACACATGCTCACTGGGCTAACATGGGCATGTGTTCGGACTTTGGGAGGAAACTGGAGTACCTGGAGGAAACCCATGGAAAGTGTGCCAGCTCACTACCGAACCAGCGTGGATGAACTGCAGGGGTCAGTGTAGAGTCTCATCGGTGAGGCTTTGAGTAAACGATCATTCATGTACTTGTCTTATGCCTTGTAAACAAGAGCCCAAATTGTTCCTCCTTCGCCCTTTATTTATCGTCCCATGAGTGTGACGAGCTCAGCGCGATGTTCGGCGGAGATGGTTAGTGAGATGGGAAGCGTTTGAAGGTGGACTCACCTCCATGGTGGTCAGATTGCAGCGGTGAGTCCCGGCGAACCAACCAGTACTGGAGCACTGATCAATGTCCACATCCTGGAGACTGACGTCAACCCTTACCATGCCTCTACACACACACACACACACACACACACACACAGCATTATCAGGTGTCTCACTTACCTCACAAAGCCCTACTTTACCTGTAGACGTGCACAGAGAAAACATATGCTGTGATTAGGGCTGAGTGATGTGATGAAATAATATCGATATCATGATGTAGTTTGCGGAATCGTCCCCGAGACGAAATGTTGAGGCGACATTCAATTCATCGACATCCACTGAGCCTTCAGGTGCATATTTCTTATAGTATATACTACACAGGAACAGAAGCAAAAACTACACTAAAATTTAGTAGGGGTTTGTATGTTCTCCCTGAGCTCGCGTGCCGGTCGAAGGAAAACACAATCATGGTGTCAAGACGATGTCACTGCAGTCCAACCCATGCGAGACCTACTTTACATAAAACACATCCGTACACCGACGTTTACTAACGACTACAGGATGAGATCAAACTTTTACCTTGTATGTATGGATCATGTACTGCTTGGAAAATAAAGTGCTCCTGATTCTTTCGCTTCCCCGAAACAGCTTTATTTTTAACCGCCACACTGCCTGAGGGGTGAGATGTGTAGGAGGTGCGGAGAACGAGTGGAGAACACAGAGAACCTAATAAGTGCAGTGGAAGAGAGTTAACGTGCCCCTCATCCTCGTCCTGCCGTATTAAACGCAGCTTAAGGATGAAAGGTGGACGGAAGGCATCTCGAAGTGAAGCGGGGCGATGTTGGATTTTCCTCCTTATCACTAACGACTACGTTTTGACACATACGCGGGATTCTCACTGCGGCTCGCTCTTTATACCAGGCTTCAAAAGCCTCCCGAACAGTCTGTTCCTCAGTGTCACGTCCTCGTCTGAAGAGTACGGAGAAACTTCTAGAAGGATACACACCCTTCAGATTAAAAGACTAACTAAGTGACGTATTAAAGTACGATGAGGAACGAGAAGACGTTTCACACCGGTCACATGATTTAAATGACTCCGCCCACCATGTGTAAAACAAGCTCTTTCATTTGATCAGCTCTGACATTTCTACCTACGAACCGTCAACAGTCAGGGGCAGGGGCAGTATCTAAACCTGGGTTCAAGTCCCGGGCTCTGTGGGGGCGTTTCTGTATGGTGTTTGCATGTTCGCCCTCTGCTTGCGTGGGTTTCCTCCGGGTACTCCGGTTTCCTCACAGAGTTCAAAGACATGCACATTAGGTCAATTTCCTGTTCCAAATTGTCCCTTGGTGTGGCTGTGTGTGTTGGCCCTGTGATGGATTGGCGAGCTGTTTGGGGTGTACCCCAGATTCGGCTGAGATATGCGGTATGAGGTATCCAAATGAAAACCTATCTATTGATGATATACCTTATTTTTGCTAAGCGATCCTCTAAAATGTTACACACTGTACCTTTAATAAGCTGATCTGCTGCATGTTCGGTTGTAAACTGAAATCCCAGGAGCTTTACGGCGACAGCACGAGCAAGTAAAGTACAACCTCGAGCAGGATTTGCTATTTCCAACTGAAGAATATTAGATTTGACACAGAATGCATTTTCTCTAGTCTGCAGCTTCGTTCTCTTGTTTCCACCCCCTCTCTTTTTCTCTCTCTCGCTCCCTCACTCTTTTTTTCCCATCATCCAAGAATCATGAGAGTTCTCTGGAGGCAGTGACGACCCATCTGTCAACGGGGAACAGAAACAAACACCTGAAGGTGTCAGGCATCATTTCTGTCAGCAAGTGCAGAGATGTGAGTGTGAGAGAGACAAAGAGAATAAGAGAGAGAGACAGAAAGAGAGAGAGTGACAGAATGAGAGAGAGAGAGTGACAGAGAGAGAGAGTGACAGAGAGAGAGTGACAGAGAGTGAGAGAGTGACAGAGAGAGAGTGACAGAATGAGAGAGAGAGAGAATAAGAGAGAGAATAAGAGAGAGAGACTGACAGAGAAAGTGTGTGTGAGAGAGAATAAGAGAAAGAGTGTGAGAGAATAAGAGAGAGTGTGAGAGAGAATAAGAGAGAGAGAGAGTGACAGAGTGTGCGAGAGAGAATAAGAGAGAGACAGAGTGAGAGAGAGAGAAAATAAGAGAGTGTGAGAGAGAGAGAGTGACAGAGTTTGAGAGAGAGTGACAGAGAGAGTGTGTGAGAGAGAAAGAGAGAGAGAGAGAATATTTCTGCAGGAAATCTAAGCAGTCAGATTTAACTCCACTATTGTCACACAAGCTGAGGAACTAAAACTAAAAACCAAACGTAGCTCAATAAAAATTTATCCCGTTCCCCAAACAATCCAAAATCCCAGCTGTGTTTTCTGCATGATTTCTTTTAAATTAACGCACCACCAAAACTCTCCCGAGCTCACATAAACACACCTGTGCTCACATAAACACACCTGTGCTCACATAAACTCACCTGTGCTCACATAAACTCACCTGTGCTCACATAAACACACTTAAACTTACCTGTGCTCGCTTTAAATCTACCTGAGATTACGTAAACTCACCTGAGATTATTTTCAGCTCACCTCCCCTCTCTTGAACTCACCTGGTCTAACTCGGAAAATCACTCGAACTCACCTGAATTTGTTTAAAACTCACTGGCACACCTGGACTGCCCTGAACATTCAGTTAAAACTCACCTGGACTCACCTGATCTCTGGCTCTGTGTCCGGGTTCAGACTGTACACTTTGACCGACAGCGTTAGGAGCCAGTGCGGGACGAAACGCCCGCGCTCACACTCCAGATAAGGCGCAGACCACTGCACGTGCGCGTGTGTGCTCCGGGAGCTTCGGCTCTGCGTTATCATCCGGGTCCTTGACCGGCCCTGGCGTTTCCACTCGGACTCCTCACCCGAAAGGTCTCGCATCTCCACGTGCCCGTCGCTCCTCGTGGCCTGGAGGTGGAGCTGCTCGGTGTGGAGGATGAGCGCAGCGCGGTGGATCTTGGGCTCGCGGTCCAGCATGCTCCGAACCAGCGCGCGGTACCACACCTGCTGCTGCTGCGGCTCTTCTTTCTTGGTCTCTCGCGCCAGCGCGTTCAGCAGGTCGGCGGCGCGCGACACGGCGTCCAGCGCTGCGCGGACGGAGAGGACGGAAGCGACGGGAGGCGGCGGCGGAGCGGAACCGAGGCTGCTGAGCTCGTAACGCCGCGAGCAGTTGACGTGCGCGAGCGCGGACGCGTCGCCCGTGTGGAGGAACGCGGCCACGACGCGCGGCAGCTCCTCCGCTCCGGCCCCCGCCGACACCGCGCGCTCCGACACACTGACGCGGTGTTGCCTCGCGCCGACGTCGGTGGTGGTGGAGTCGTCGTCGTCGTCCTCACTGCCATTCGACCACTCCACGTAGCCGTCGTGCGTGGCGCGCGCCAGTCCCGCGTGCACAAGCAGGCAGAGCAGCAGCAGCACAGCCATGACCGCGGAGGAACCTCGTGCTCTTTAAATCCTCTTCCTCAGCACGCGCATCCTAAACGCACCGAGTCACGCAGACGCGCATCCCTAAGCACGTGCGTCTACAAAGGACCGTGCATCCTCACCCACGGGCGCGTGGCGTGATCAGCTCCGGGGACCATCCCGAGGTGTTTCTTCAGTCCTCGCGCACATGCACGCACATCAAAGTGTCGTCGTCCGTTCGCACCGCGCGCGCAGCCTCGTCGTCACTCCGCATGCAAATCCTCTGGGATGTTTTTAGTTGGCGCCCCATGATGCAGGTGGTGTCGGGATCATCTCTCCTCCTCCTCTCCTCCTCCTCTTCTCCTCTCCTCTCTTCGGGCAGAAACACAGTGAAAGCTCGGTTGCATGTGAGCGGCACCAAAATTCCCCCACTTCCATCCTTACACCGTTCCAGAGCAGTGTATAGCCACTATATCTGTCAATCATACATTGTGAGGGCGGGGTTAATCTGAGGGAGCAGGTCGAACTGCTGAAAGCTGTCCAGTGCTGAAATCAAGAAGAAGAAGAAGAAGAAGAAGAATGCTCTTATATAAGATTTTAGCTTTTATTAATCCTTCGTGAGAGATGAAAGAGTTGCTTTATAAATCAATAAAAATATAAACTATATGATATAAACTGTAATAGAACCACTGTGACAAAAAATGCAAATAGAAAATTATCCAAAAATATCAGAAAATGTGCATTAAAAAATATTATGTGTGTGTGTGTGTGTGTGTGTGTGTGTGTGTGTGTGTGTGTGTGTGTGTGTGTGTGTGTAGTGACTGAGAAAATGTTTTAATGATAAAATTGTGCTCTTTTCAGATTGTAGGATTCACGGAAGATTGTAGGATTTAGATTAAAACAAGATAAAATCCAAAAAGCGCTAAAAATTAAAGCGGCGTCCACACAGGAAGTAATTCGAACGATAAAGCAAATGACCTTGTGACACATTAAAATCGTGCTTGTGGCCAGCTTTGCTTGCATAGGTAACTCTTTCGCATGTTTCCTACTTCCAAATATTTTCTAATGAAACCATGAGCAGTGAGCCGCTAGTTCCCCGAAGGAAGTGTTGCTCCACTAGCAGTACCAAGCTAGCTACTAATAAATAGCTTACATTATCATTAGCATATATTATTTTTAAGTTATTTTATCATAATAGCTAGTTTATTGTTATCACTGTTATTATCGCACCGCAATTACAGAATGGAGAGTCTTGTGTATCGTGAACCAGGAAAGTAAACGCCTCGCGGGAAATGCTAGCCATTCTAAACAACATGGACCCAGGCTTGGCGTTCATGGTTATTGTCCTTTTAAAATTTCTGTGCGCTGTCGTAAAGCACACGGTAATAATGAGCCGCTCTTCCATGTTGATGTGGGTGGATTCATTAAACTCATGTTCATTGTTTCCTTTAGTGTTTGGTGGCATCTGTCAATCAACAGTATCTCTAAGCTCTGATTGGTTACCGCTTGAATCGCGTCGCCTGAAAGTTCAGCTCAGTTGAACTTTGCACTTTGCTGGACCATTTTCCGTTGCTTGAGAAAAATACCCACTTCGCTGGCATTCATTAACTTTAAAATACAGGTGTTCCACTGGATGCGGAGTCAGTGTCCATAGAACCACAGTTCCACGTGTACGTGTTCTGTCTACTGTGTCTGTCACAATTTAAGAAATTTGTGCAAACTATGTTTACGTGGGGACGGCATGGTGGCGTATTGGTCAGAATATCAGCTTCACAGTAAGTATATTCTGGGCTTAGTGAGGAGTTTGCTTGTTCTCCCTGTGCTTGTGTGGGTTTCCTCCAGGTTCTCCTCCAGGTTCTTCATGCAGTCCAAAGACGTAGCTTTACCAAATTGCTTGGCTGTTCCAGTAGGTGTGAATGTGAACGGTTGTGTGTGTGTTGCGATGGACTCATGAGTTGTTCCCGCCTTTGCCCCGCCTTCGCCCAGAGTCAGCTCCAACCTCGCGACCCTATAGGATTACGCAGTTGGGCAAATGAATGAATGTTGTCATGGATTGTTTTCTGCTTTTTATACAATATTTTTGAAGAACTTTTTAAGTTCTTTCTTTCATAAAAGTATTCTAGAAGGAACCCTTCCTGATGTGCTACAGTTGTCCGTTCATGATAGATTTTTCAATCTTCAGGACTTTGTGGGTGGAGCCCTTGTCAGTTTTAAATGTTGTTTTAAAAAATTATTCAGCTCAGCTTTAGCGATGAGGGTGCAGCTGAATTAATGACCATGTTCTTCAGGTTCTTCACCAGGTGTTGTGAGTTCAAACCTTGCTGGGGCCTTCAAGGAATTTTTTAAACGTAGCTGGTAGAACCTCACAGCTCCAGGTCCATAGGGTCTAACTAGAGCTTAAGGTTCATGTCTGTGTGGAGTTGCTGTGTGTTCTTCAGGGTTATGAAAGCGAACCTGTCTAGATACTCAGTGTTTTTCAGACAAGACCTTGTTATAAGTCACAGGGTAGGACGAGGGGGAGGATAAGTTTCCCCCCCCGCATTGCTGGATCAGTTTAGCGGCACCTTTTTTGAATTCGCAATATTTTATCTTAAACATCAGCACCTGAGTCAGTCCATGAGATTGTCACCTATATCTTCAAAACATTGCCCGAAGGCCCCAGCGAGAATTGAACTCACGACCCCTGGTTTACAAGACCAGTGCTCTAACCACTGAGCTATGGAGCCCTGCTGTAGCACTGTTCTGTCAGTCTGATAAGTCACACCCTGGAAGGCAAACGTCATCATTTTAGTCATTCCGTATGCGTCAACAATTCAGGTGTGCCTACTTTTATAAGCATTTCCTTGTGTGTGTTCTGCAGGGCTCCATAGCTCAGTGGTTAGAGCACTGGTCTTGTAAACCAGGGGTCGTGAGTTCAATCCTCACTGGGGCCTTCAACTTCTGAATATATAAATCTAGAACTGGAAGTAGTTAGCACCATACAGTTCTTGGGTTCTGTTCCTGAACTGAGGTTGTAGTCTGGCCCAGTCCTATTGGGTGCATTTCAAAACCCATAAACTGCATTCTTGTTCCCTCACCCGTGTGCCTTTTGTTGCTTCTTAGTCCCTTCCACGAGGAAACATGGCGAGACGCAAGGGAAAAAATGCAATTTTTTTTTTTAATGGTGTGGCACAGCAAGCAGGTCCTGGGATCGAGTCCTGGGCTCGGCGAGGGATGTTCTCCCTGTGCTTGTGTGGGTTTCCTTCAGGTACTCCGGTTTCCTCCCACATTTCAAAGACATGCACATTTGGCTAATTGGCGAAGTGTGAGTGTGAATGGTTGTGTGTGTGTGTGTGTGTATGTGTGTGTGTTGGCCCTGTAATGAGTACCTCACTTTTGCCCAGAGTTCGCTGAGATAAGCTCCAGCCTCCCTGCAACCCTAAAAGGATTAAGCAGTTCAACATTCGAATAAGTGAATAAATGTATAAGAGGCTCAAAATGTCTGTGAGAGAGCCCTCGTGCACTTGAACACTGGACAGAGGGACAGCTCTAAGGCCTTGATTTAACAGAAGCAAGCCTCAGACCTTGGGATTGTGGGTGTTCTCTGTGTTGGTGAGAGTTAATAAAACAAAGCCTTGAAGAACCTGGAACAATACTTGAAGTGTACTTCTGATAGAACATGGTTATAAGTCGCTCTAGATAAGAAGTACTGAAGGAAACGCTGGATCAGCAGAGTGCCATGTAGAGTAATATTAGAACCTCAGTGAACCCATAAGGTCTTTTCTATCTTCACAAGAACATTTCAAGGCCCCAGCGAGAATTGAACTCATGACCCCTGGTTTACAAGACCAGTACTCTAAACAGAGAGCTATGGAGCCGTGCACAAAGGCAAAGCTGCTGAGGAACCTGAAAAACCATGTGACTGCACTCCAGTTGGCACTTTTGTTATGTCAATGACTTGAGTCACACCCTGGAGCATGAATATCATTCAGATCATCCTTTATCTACACGAGTGCTGAGAATGTGACCGCTTTTACAAACAGGTTCTTCAAATTTGGCCACATGGCTCCGTAGCCCAGTGGTGGTTAGAGCACTAGTCTTGCTGAGGCCTTCCAGTAAACTTTTTGAAGATGTAAACCAAGAAATGCTTAAAAAAATTGCACGTGTCGGTTACGAGCAGTGTAGCAACACAAAAATGCCACCAAGGCCACAGCATGCTTTGAAGAACCTGTCTCCATCCTCAATTACATATTTTTTCATTATTACATATAGTGGGTTTGGAACCAACACCTCTATGTGTTCCCCCCCTGTGAGGTGACGGTTACAAACAAGAACCTCGAAGAACTCAAGGAGATACCCTCAGATAAGAAATGCTAATAAGTCACTGCAATGGCATTTTATAGATATGTGGTCCAGAAAGAAACAGGAAGTTGTGGTTGTAGCCCCCAGAAACGTTGTACACGTTGAGCTCCATTTGAGCTTCTTTAGTCCCCAAGATTTTGTATGGAACCATTGGAGCCTGAGTTCTTATTCATATTGTCTCTTATATTTTCAAAAGCTTTTCTCTGAAGGCATCAGAGAGACTTGGACTCACAACCTCTGGTTTATGAGGTGAGCGCACAAACCAGATACAGAGCCCCAAGGTTTGGCCGTTGGTTCTTGCCTTGGAAGATGAACATCATTATTAAACGTCCTTTAACCGTATGTGTTGAGGGTTAAACCGCTTTGATAAATGTGACCTACAGCTTCCATAGTGTGGCTCCATAGCTCAGTGGTTAGAGCACTGGTCTTGTAAACCAGGGGTCGTGAGTTCAATCCTCACTGGGGCCTTCTTGCCACCCTTTTTAAAGATCCTTGGTATTGATCCTCATTGTGTACTTTAGAGTATCGTGGCTTCTAAGCCATGAGAACTGATTTAACACTTCACCTCTTTTCACTGATCACAAACTTCTTGATGGTCAGGTGAACATGATAAGGGTTGGAGCGAAAGTCTTCAGCGAGGTAGATCTCCAAGGACAGGGTTTGAAACCACTGAACTAGACTTCACAGAAGCAGGGAGAGTGGCTTTGAGACTTCCAGCTTCTGTGCCAGCACTCTCACTATTACTAAGTTTACAAGAGGGTCACCCTGTATGTATATAAGTGATGAGCTTCCGCTTTAATATAGATTTAGACATTGCCCAAAGGCAGAGTTTCTCCCAGTGTTCTTCAGACCTTATAAGTCCCAGAATTTCTACTTTCTAATTCACTGGTATTCACAGGAGCAGGAAGTGGTGGTTTGAGGTCCCACCCTCCCAATGCTGGATCAGTTGAGCACCACATTTCTAAACTCCCACATTTTATTCTGAAGCATCAGAACCTGAGTCAGTTTATGAGATTGTCACCTATGTCTTCAAAAGTTTGCTTGAAGGCCCCAGTGAGGATTGAACTCACGACCTCTGGTTTACAAGACCAGTGCTCTAACCACTGAGCTATGGAGCCCCGCTGTAGCACTGTTCTAGCTGGACCTTTGTTTTGTAAGTCAGACGAGTCACGCCCTGTAAATATTATTGTTCTAGTCACCTTGAACATCAGTGTAGGTGTGACTACTTTTATAAACATGTCCTTCACCCAGTACGGCAGGGCTCCATAGCTCAGTAGTTAGCACACTGGTCTTGTGAACCTGGGGTTGTGAGTTCAAGCCTCACTGGGATATAAACCTAGATAGCATCACACAGTTCCAGGTTCATGAGTTTCTGTTTCTGAGGTTGTGTTCTGGCCCAGTCCGGTTGTGTCTTCTACAGATTAACCCCTGAACCCTCACAAAGATATTAGACATTGAATGATTGAGTAGTTAAATGCCTTGCCGTGTCGCCTTGTACAGTAGGCCGTCTACTGAAGTTCCAGACCACAGCAGTTCCTCGAAGAACCTGTGTGTTAATCCTCAAATGCTTCCTTTCCACCAAGGCAGTTCTTAGTGTCAGTTCGGAGCCAGTCCCTGATCACGAACTAGTTCCTTGGGTTCCAACCACCAAAGAAGGCATCTGGCCAGGAAAACATGGGTCAAGAGTAACAATGATACTCTAAACCTGGTTTAGAACCAAGAACCGCTTATGATGGGGGCGGGACTTTCATGACAAGAAAAACAAAGTAACTGTCATTTTGAAAATTATAGAGCTTGTATAGCATCTAGTTTGCCTGATCTAATAGTCTGCCATCGTTTTGGGTGAATATAAAGGTTTACTGGTGAAACCACCCCAGCTCTCATTCACCTGTTCTACATCTTGTTTCTGTTCTGCATCTGTTTACAATAACAATAACAAAACTGCTTGACCGGAGGAACGATCTTGTGCGTGTGTGATAACCTGGCAGGGCAACAGCGATTTGTAGAAAGTGGAAAAGTCTGAGATCGAGTGTTCTGGGCTCTTGCTCGCCCCAACACCCAACATGGTGGTGTTTGTTATAGTGGGCTGTACATTCTGGTGACATTCTCATCATTTCAATCATGAATATTTCAATCACACTCTGAGCTTCATCAGCAATGCTTTAGGACTGAAGCGGAGCAAAAGCGCTCTCTCGCATCATCCACGCCTCTTGAGCCTGACCCCATTTCCCCGCTCCAGATCTTACATCAGTGCTGCTGGAAGTCAGAGTCAGACGCTGATGTCAGATCAGTTTGGTAGGAATTGTGTGCCTGGACGGATTGAATAGGCTAAAAATGGAATTTTGTTTCTTCGAAGCTCAGGGAGCAGACCGTGTCAGAGGGAAAATGGAGTCTGGGTTTTACTCCAGTACTCTGATCAAAATTCTGAGAGCGAGAGCGAGCGAGAGAGAGACTATTTAAAGTTGAGAAGATTTCCATGGAAGAAAGTCTGTAGGTTTATTTTTATTTTACTGTCATACTAGCAGTGGTCTTTGGGTTCTTCAGGTTCCTGGGTTCCTCCTCTCAATGTTTCCCGGTGTATATTGCTCTGTTCTCATTTCGGGGCGGCACAGTGGGGTAGTGCTTAGCACGTCCGCCTCACAGCACGAAGGTCCTGGGTTCGAGTCCTGGGCTCGGCGAGGACGTTTCTGTGTGGAGTTCGCATGTTCTTCCTTTGCTTGCATGGGTTTCCTTTGTGAACTCCGGTTTCCTCCCACAGCCCAAAGACTTGCACATTATGCTAATTGGTTGTTCCAAATTGCCCCTAGATGCGAGTGTGAACGATTGAGTGTTGCCCTGCGATAAACTGGTGAGCTGCTTAGGGTGTACCCCGCCTCTGCTGAGTCGGCTGAGATAGGCTTCGCTCTTCCCACCACTTTAGTAGATTTGCCGGTTCATTAAATCAATGTGTTCTGCTCGGCCATCCAGGAGGAGCTTGGAGTAGATGTGTTAACTGAAACCTACGACCTGGAATTAGAGACGTGACTGTATTCAACAGGGTGTTTGAAGGCTCCAAAGAGAACACACACACACACACACACACACACACACACACACACACTTTATATCCTGTGAGAGAACACTGTGTTCAGTGATGCGTGCAGGAAATCAGGATGTTCAGACTGTTGTACGTATGAACGCAGGATAAATGATGAGGAGGTGCTTCGTTAGCTTGTGCACATGACGGCTAAGTGCTCTGGTGGTGATGCGCTAGCTTGTAGTATTAGCCAATATGACTGAAAGTGACAAAAATTAGAGCTCTGTTGGACTCATTATGGTTTGCTATACCACTAACAATGCCAGCGATCTAGTTTACTGATAAAGATCACCAATTCATCTTTTGCTAACACCAGAACCAGAAATAGAACTCATGTTTTTTTTCTCAGTATTTGCTCCCGAATGGTGATTTGAATAAATAATAAAAAGACCGGAGTTTTAGATGGCTAGTGCTAAATGGCAACTGGCTTGGACTGTATTCACTCTATTCTCACACTACAGCAAGATAACTCAAATAAAGAACAACACTTTCTCTACTGGAGAGAGAGAGAAAGAGAGTGAGAGAGAGAGAGTGTGTGTGAGAGAGAGAAAGTGTGTCAGAGAGAGTGTGTGTGTGAGAGAGTGTTTGTGAGAGAGAGAGAGAGAGAGAGAGAGAGTGTGTGTGTGTGTGTGTGTGAGAGAGAG
>JBCNYH010000011.1:24236935-24251148 GCA_039654325.1 Tandanus tandanus | reverse complement strand
CCTCCTTTATTGTGACTGATACTTATAATGGCCACACCTCCTTTATTGTGACTGATACTTATAATGGCCACACCTCCCTTATTGTGACTGATACCTATAATGGCCACACCTCCCTTATTGTGACTGATACCTATAATAGCCACACCTCCCTTATTGTGACTGATACTTATAATGGCCACACCTCCCTTATTGTGACTGATACTTATAATGGCCACACCTCCTTTACTGTGACAGATACCTATAATGGCCACACCTCCCTTATTGTGACTGATACCTATAATGGCCACACCTCCTTTACTGTGACTGACTGACAGGCGGAGAAACATGGGAGAGTTCCTGAAATGACTTCTGAGTTCTGAAATGCTGCATGGAACACAACATTTTTTGAATAAACATCTCGAAGGTCCTGAACATTTCTTAGTTGCTCTGATGTATATAGTTTGTTTTATTAATATGATGATGATGATGAAGTGCTGTATATACTATAGACACGGATGTGTTTTGTACAGGTCCCTCGGCCTGCTGTTTATAGAAGCTTTGTTTCATGGCTGATCCATGAGATTTCCACATCTGGATTTCACCGAGGGGAATCTTTGATTACGGCCTTCGCCCAAATCCGTCCTCACCACCACCACCTCCACTTCCAGCAGCAGCAGCGGAAACAAAAACATGGCTTCAGTAAACCTGTGGTTAGGGCGTGTCGGAGTCACGGGTCGGTGGACCACACGGGAACCGTCTGCAGCGTTCCAGCCTGGTGTGAAATTATAGATGTGGAGCGGGTCGAGTCAGACGCAGCCGCCATCACGCACTGGGAAAACCAGAACTGTACAGATTTCAACATGTAAACATTGTGGGATTTCCAAACCACACAGAGGGGATTTTCAGGAAAACTCCAGACAGCATTGTGGGAATTTTTTTGTTTTGTTTTGAGTTCTCGTGTGTCATGTGACCCAGTGGTAAATAAAAGCGATTCAGTGATGCAACTCTGTCCACAAAGGAGCTGAAGAGTGTGTTACTGAAGCCCTTTCACACACACCTGACACATGACTCCATCGTGTGAACAGAAGGATGAGCAAGCTCCAGGATGAGTGTTTGAAGTTGCCAGATTGGGAGCTTTCACACACTCACCCAGTGAGAAAAATAATTTAAGATTAAGTCTCATCAACATTTCGTTAAAGGCTATAGGTAGGAAAAGGGGTGGAAAAGATCAATATGGCAACCTGATAATGTTTGAGGAGAAAACAATACAGAAAAAAAACATTATTATTATAAAATGGTGTTTTTACTAGAAAAAAACATTGTTTTTATTTTAAAAGTATTTGAGGAAAAACATTTTTCATAGAAAACTATTATAAGTTTAAAAAAATTGTTGAAAACTAAACAAAGTTATTATGAGCTAAAACATTTTGTAGAAAACTTTAATCATGAGAAAAATATTAGAAAACTTTAAGGTTTAGTTATGAAAACTTAATTATTTTGAAAACATTATTATTATTATTGAAAAACACCCTTATTGCACAGAAAATGTTATAAAACATTATTATTAAATATTATTATTCAAGCATTTTAACATCTTGCTACTTTACAAAGTATGAACCTGTAAATCTCTAATTAAAGCGGACGATCGTAGAAATGTGTTTCTTCATATCAAGATTTTTTTTACTCAAAATGATTCAACATTCCATCTTACGCTATTTTCTCGTAATAAGAAGCTGCTGATGAAAATGGTTTCATAATAGAGTAAACTTTCATACTGGAGTTAAAGTAAGCTCCGCCCCTCCTAGTGACCCACAAACTATTATCTGCAAAACTAGTGAAATAACATAATCCACAGACTGTGATTCAGATATACAGTCGTTTATTAATGCTCAGCGTGTGAGTGCTTTTTGTTTAGAAAACACTTCGTACTAACATTTCTCCTTGAGAAAACTTAAGCGGCGTAAAAACGTTTAGTGGAAATTTGGTCGCTGTTGTACGAAGTCCTTTCAAAACCCTGATGAAAATATCTGTATATTTTTCCAGATGGATTGTGTCTGTGCTGCTCCGAGACAAATTCCTAACCTTTAAATCCCCGTGAACAGGTGGTGAGTCCTGAATGAAAGGAACATTTGTCCAGCTCCAGACACGTCGCATGATTCCGCCTTTTCGGGTTTGTGCCACAGGAAGCTGATTTTCTCAACAGGATTTGCTCCGAAGGGCTTCTGTATGTTTTCAAAATAACTTACTTCAGATTTTCTTCAGTTCGGGTTCCTTAAGTTCTCCTAAAATGGTTTCTTGAAAAGCTACTTAAAAGATTATTTGGTTCTGAAAGGTTCCTGGATTCCTCAAAAATATCATTGTTATCTTTGAAAGTTAAATAAAATAAATTTAAAAAGGACTGTGTCCTCCTTGAGTTCTGAAAAGGTTCCTGGGTCCCAGGAAAAAAGTTTCTCCAAATGTTTTTTAAAGTTCCTTTGGTCCTGCAAATTGCACATGGGTTCTCTACGGGAAAGGTTCCTGGGTACTGATAAGATGTAGGGTTTGTTAAAAAGTTGATTACTTCTTTAAAAGCTGGTGACCTTCTTCTCAAGTTCCAGGGTTCCTTAAACAGGTTCTTGGGTTCCTTAAAACAATTTATGAAAGAGTTCCTGGGTTCACTATAGAGACGCCAACTCTTGAATTGCTACAAGAACGCAGGAACCGATTCAGCACTCCAGGAACTCTTTCAGAGACCCCAGAACTTGGTTTCACGTGTTTTTAGAGATGTATAAGCCTTTTTTTTTTTTTTTTTTTTTTTTTAATGGAAACTAGGAACTTTGGAAATGCAAGATCTATTTTAAGAACCCAGGAACCTCTTGAGCAATCCAGAAACTTTTAGAAACCCTTTTCAAAAGCCCAAGAACCTCCTTTAGGAACCCAGGAGTCTCCTCAGTGATCCAAAGCACTTTTTCAGAGATTAATGAACCTTTAAGGAACTAAAATTCTTTTTCCAGGCCCCAGGAACATGTGAGGTACCTTTTCAGGAATGCAAAAGCATATTCAATTATTTTGTTCCAAATTATATTACCTCCTGCACCTGTCCTGAATCCCGAAATTGGGAAATTAAGAACAGGAGCCTTTTCAGAAAAGCAGGAACTTTCGAAAGAACCAAGGAACTTTATTTAACGCTCAGGAACTCGTTATCCTTTCTTTAAGGGAACCAGGAACTGTTAATAATCCTGGAACCTTCATGGTACCTTTTAGTAATACAGAAGTTCCATCACAAATTCTCCAGGAACCATCAGAGACCAGGGATGGTATATTTTTAGATATGATCGCATTGATGTGGTTTGCATGCTAGTGCAGTCTCAGTATCGTAGCACACAATACATGCTAATATATTAACTCAGTGACAGATGAGCAGCTCGGTCTGACTGAGGAGAGACGAACACACACACATTCCACAGCTTGTGGCAGCCGCATGCCGACCCCACTTTGAACCAGCTGCGCCATGTGACTCGGCTAATCTAGCCAAACAGCTGCTGTATTTGTGCTGGAGACGTGGAGCGGGGTGGAGGGTTAGCGTACGTGGGCTAATCAGGATGTGGAAAATGTAAAAGTGGGAAACTCCAGTGAAAGCTAAACTTCCTTCTTTGTAAAACGGCTACACTGTGGGTGTTGGTGGTTTTTGAAACTCTGAGATTCACATCAAATTAAAGTGTCAGGATTCTTAATATGGTTCTGTACGGTTTTTATTAGTGTTAATTTAATGCTGTTTTAAAGATCCTCACTGGGTTCTGATTCGGTTCTTTCTTTTCTGAACTTTTAATAAGAATTCCAGACAAAAATTAGCTGATTCGCTCTAATAAATATATTCACTTTTTATCTCCACTGTAAAGCAAAAAACATCTGTTGAATTTTAATCACGTAGCTTCATTACTATGCTAACTAGTTACAAGCTAGATGATCGGCATGTTCGTTAGCAAGTATCTTATCTTCTTCAAAAGTAGAATTCTCTCATTTTCTACCTATTATTATTATTATTATTATTATTATTATTATGTCAAATGATTTTACCAACTTGTTTTTACTTCATCAGTACTACTAGCTCCAAATGTTCGGTAATTCTGTGCTGTTGTGACATAAAATCTTGCTACATTAGTCGTTAAATGGATATTTTAGAAATGAGCTCCTCGCTCAGAGTGCCTTTACAGTGAATCATATCAACACCGAGTTAATGTCCTCTTTTAATCCACAGATAGCACCCAGTATATCGCTGTTGTTAGGGATATCTTCGTCTTCATTAGCAGTTGTAGTATGGCTAGCATTTTCTGCCGCAGCTTTATCACATGTTCATGATGTCACTCATTGACGGCTTTGGTGAGTGTCGTTTTTTTAAAAAGATTTTTTAAGAGCCATTAATTGTCGAAAGACCTCTTCAGAAGTTTAAATAAATGCATTTAACCCATCAGTGGTATTCACAGGAGTTAAAAGGAAAGTCAGTGAAGAGTCTAGTTGACTGCGTCTTGGTGCTGCACCATAACCGGAAGTCCAACACAGTTAATCTGTGCAGCAAGCTTCAAATCTGACAGCAAGAAAATAAAAGATGCCAGGGTTCCAGTCCAGGTGCTCTCTGTCTGTCTGTCTGCCTGTCTGTCTGTCTGTCTGTCTGCCTGTCTGTCTATCTATCCGTCCATTGAAGAAGGATTCCAACTAAAATGTATTTTATGAAAACCGTTTGTGATATAGCTTGATCATTTATTACAGTAGTTCACATTTAATAACTATTGCACCATAATTTGGATTTTTTAAATCTGTGTCTGAAGAAACAGAACACAAAATTCATTTATACCATCAAAAATTATGGCAGTTTTTTTTGTGTGAAACAAAGTCATCTTAAAATCAAAAGCATCACAAGAAATACAAACACTACAACAAAAAAAACTATAGGATTTTTTTTTATAAGTAAATTTTGTTTCTTGAAGAAATTATCTAAATCTGTGCATAGCTGATGAACTAATAAATATACTTTGCATGTGATTTGCATATTTACAGCAGTTTATGTTTATGACTAAAGGAAAAAACTAAGGTGTGGCACCTGGGTTTAGAATTGTTGTGAATAATAACAGTAATAATAATAATAATAACAATAATAATAATAATAATAATAATAATAATAATAATAACAACAATAATAACAATAATAATAATAATAAATAAATAATAAATAATGATTCACGTGTGACTGTTTATTCTGACAGAAATTGTTTTTTTTAAAGAATTATAATTTTTTATTTAATTTTAACAAATTTAAAGATAAATTCACAAAACAAAAGATAAAATTAAATAAAATCTATATTGACTACAAAAAAAAAACACCACTGAGAAAATGGCCGACTGTAACACCGCTTCCTATTGGTTGGAATTCAAAACCCACAACATGTTACGCGACATGTGATTGGCTGGCGTTTCCAAGGATCCTGTGGTGGAGCCCTCGAGCACAATTCCAACATTGTTCCGCGCGAGTTAGCTGGCTGGCTCGCGCTCCCTGCTAACGTTAGCAAAAAACTTTTAAAAATCATTTTTACTTCTGGAAACTACAATAAACAAGATATTATGAGGTTTATATCACACTAACTAGTCGCACTGAGGATTTTTTACTTCATTTTCAATGGGCGTTTGTTGTGACGTTAAGTTCCTTCAGCGGCTTCATTCCCAAGAGGTAGGCTGGAAGCTATCGCTAGTTTAGCGTTAGCTTAGCATAACCTCCTCCTACGTGTCTTATGTTGTGTGTGTACCTACTTATTTGTGTATAAACTTTATTCAGCGACATGTCTGTATTGAATTTACTTACATTTGTTTTTTTTTAATTATTATTTTAGGTTTTTTTCGTGCCTGTGAACTTTGTCGTCTTTTTACGTTTGTAACGTGGGCTGTGTTCCAAATCGGTGCTCTGTCGGAAAACAAGCGCCCTACATAGGGTGTGGGCGGTGCTGTCATTCTGCCTATGTAGTGCAGAGTGTGAAGGGATTTGGGATACAAACAACCGACCGCTTCAAGCCAAGAAAGTTTTCCAAGGCTTGGTTGGGAAAGGTGCCAGTTTGAGAGAATTTACGGGAATAATACTCAAATTAATGACCAAAGACAAGTTAATCCAGTTTGTAAATGTCACTGTGATTAGTGAGAATGTGGAGTTAAAATAGATTTTACATTGTAATAATAATAAAAAAGGGTATAGAAGTGGGTGGTTTTGTGGTAAATCTGGCAACCTTACTCAGATCCCCCATTTTCTTTTAAGTATTTTAGTGGGAAAAAAGTATTTTGTTTGTTTACTAATGATTTAAATTTACAAATATAACTATTTAAACTGAAATAATTCAAACGCACTGACCTAAATAGCATTATTGGCATGTTACTTAAAATAAATATATAACTAAGTAAAGGAAAACTGCTCTGTACACCCTAACTAGGTTAATTATCAGCAAACCTTTTTACTCTAGTTATCTTTTAAACCAAGTAAAAACCTATTTTAAGCCATTTGGGTGCTTTTTATGGTGGTGGTTGTTTGTTGTAGCTCTGGAGATCAGCAGGAGGTCTCACACAGCCATGTGGCACTTCAGTCAACAGGCGTAATTCTCCTTCAATGTAAACCTTTAAAGAGGAGGCAGGATGTGGAATAAGTAACTAAGATCTAGTGAAAAGGGTTTTCTTATATCAACAAAAGTTAAAAATGAAGTCCAGTCATTTTATTTTTTATTTATTATTATTATTTTTTTAAGTGTGGGTGTTTTTATCATGGATGAGTTTCTCAAAAAAAAAAAAAAAAAGGCATAGAGAGGACTTGGTGTTACAGCATTTTAAAATATCTAAAGAAATTCAAACATAATTATTTAAAGTTAATAATTTATTTTGACAGTTTCTTCTGAGTTAACAGCTTTTAAATCATGGTGGAGGTCCTGCACGGCGCACCATTGATAAGGAAAAAGCTTCGAACCACCAAGTTGCTTTTGAAACATCTACAAAAACCTATAGCCTCCGTCCCTCCGGTGTACGTGAACACGTGGGAGATATAGAAGAAATTCCTTAAATTTTGTATCTCGAAAAGGAAAAAAAAAACATACGGAAATGTTTCTGGGAGAGAGTAATATACAGAACAAGAGGCGTATATAATACTCGGTCACGTGATGTGACGTCAGGGTTAATGAGGTGAAATAAATGAAGAAGTGATGTTATTGAAATGTTCTCTAAAGCTGCGGGTTCTAATTGGTGGACTTTACATGTCGAGACTTGGATTGCTAAGATTGTTTGGTTCCCCCATTTTTATTTAAAGTTATTAAAAAGAATTCATCTTGATGTACGTAGGAGACGTGTACGGGGTTCCCACCAAAAACGTATCAAGAAAGAGACCTCATATGGGAGCTCCGCTTTCACGCGCTGCCGAAGTCACTATAAATTATTAGTTTTTTGTTTTTTTTTACATTCAAATTTTACCATTTATTTAAATAAAGTGAATATTTTAATACATTTTGATATCTTAGTGATTGTATAAATAGTACTTTAATATAAATAAATACTTTATTCATAACTTTTTTTATTATATCACATTTTTGATGTCAACCCCCCCAGAGAAAAAAATGTATTTAATTTATTTATTTATGCTATAAAATAATATCAAGTTAAAAGAGCTGTGTCACAGTTTTACCCAGATTTCCCAGAAGTCTTGTGAATATGCACTGAGTGTTTAAGATCCTGGTCTGTGTTTGCGGAATAATCTTTCAAATCAAAAGGAGATGAAAGTTTTCAAACCTGACATGGAGCAAATGGAAACGGAGTACGATAAAGAAACTGGAATCTTTTCGCAAACTCCAAAAAATTAGTTGTACGAACTTAATCCATGTTTAGTATCCTTCATGAACCAAATTTCCAATTTATATAAATGATTATATTGTCTTTAAAATCTCCATTGATCTTATTTAGGCTGTTTCCCTTTGAAGAACCATGACCACGCCCCTTTAATTGTTTAATTAAAAAAAAACAACTATGGATTTAAACAATTTATTGGTGACCCCATGAGTACGCCTGACCTCCTGACCCTCCCGGAATGTTTATTATTGTTATGGTTTTATTTTTAAGTGTTTTATAATATCGGAGATGTGGTTGTAGAGGATTTGGGGAAGTTTATAATCTTAACGGAACACACAGCAGGGAAGATGGTGGAGTTGATGTTCTTTATTTACACTGAGCGTCTGTCTGTCTTCTCTTCAGGACTCAGGGAGTCGGTGCAGGATGGACTTCAACGCTGTGACCGGATCGGATTAATCTGACGCTCCTCTAGATGTGGACTGCGGGGAGGTGAAAGGATGGCGACAGGTTGGAGGAAGGATGAGGATGAGGCGAGTTACGGCGTTCACACCCCTCTGTGTGAGGTACGCTCGCCGTCTTATCGCCTTCACGTTGTGTTTGATTTGTGGTCCAGATGAGGATTAGGACATGTGCTTGGATAATGTTGTGGTGATACTGATATGGGTGTGATATGCAAATATATGCAGATAAGCCTCAGGTTTTTGTGCTGTGGACCAATCAGAGGACGGGGTTCCGAATTTGATGTAGGAGTGGAATGATGTAATGTCCGTATCACCGCACTGTGGGTCACTGTACAGTTTTGGGAGATGAATACACTAATCAGCCATAAGATGACGTGAGGAACCCTGACGATGTCGTTATAGTGATGCCGGCGCAGTGGGCGGTGTTATGGAGAAAGCGAACATTTACGATTCGGAACAGACGGACTGGACGCCAGGGTTCGTTGTTTTGTGTATTTTTTGGAGTGAATGTGTAAAGTAAAGAGGGAATAAAAGGAAATTCCCTGGACATTCCTGAAGGAAATGTGTATGACGTCATTCACGCGGTTGGACGAGTCACTCCAAGATTCCCGTCAGCCCCTGTAATGTTGAGACTCCTGCGGAGTGATGTCATCAGGAAGTCCCGCTTTCATTCACTGGCGTATTGTAAACACGGCCGCGGCTTGTCGTTCCTCTATCCCTGCTCAGACTGTTTTTTACTTCTCAGACGAGTGGAAAACCTCACCCACCTTCCACCTTCTCATAAAAACAAACGGATGGAAATCTCGCTGCGGCCGAGAGCGACAACACGCGTGCGCACCCACACACGCGCGCGCACACTGCTGATTGTTATAGGTTTTATTCCAGTTTTATCATATGCATAAAAATCTTTTAAAATATATATTCAATAATTTGTATTTATATATATATATATATATTTAACACTTAAAAAAGTTTTTAAAAAGTAAAAAGGCGCCACTGTGCCGCCTATTATTATTATCATCATCATCACTATTGTTATTATTATTATTATTATATTAATTATGTAAATGTTATTGTTATTGTTAATATTAATTATATTCGTGATTTTGGCTGATGTTCTTCAGAACCTCTGAGTTCCTTACTATGATCTCGAAGAATTTGCGTTCGTCGGGGGTTAAAGGTCGTCTGTTTAGACAGCAGTCCCTGCGATGCTCTTTCAGAGGGAATGATGAGGAAAGGAAACATATGGAATGATGAGTGGACAGGAAGGAGGTTGAAATCCGGGAGTACAGTAAGGCGGGGCGGACGGCGCATCCGTTCATTGACTCGTTTCACAGTTCACTCCCGGGAAAGGACCGGGCTAACATGGTGGCACAGAGACGTCACCGTTCCACCGTGGGAAGGAGTCGATATCGATACGGAGCTGAAATCGTTTTCAGAAGTAGTTACGATTTTAAACATTCACCCAGCAGAAAATTAGTAACGGTTAAAGCCTGGCTCACATGTAAGCAATCGCGGCCGAATGTACAAGCGGATTTTAGTTCGAGGGTAATTGAATATATTTTCGGAGGTAGTCGGTCGAATTTGAGGAAAATGGTCCACTTTCGCGGTCTTGGAAAAAGTTTCGGATCTGCTTTGGTGCGAATTCAGAGTGGCTCGAATGCGAGCGAAGGAAAGGGTGCTAGGATATCAGCTCATATACCGTGAGTACAGAAAACAAGATGGCGGAGTGATTTGCGTAACTCGAACCTAAACTGTGTGTGTGATGGGACGAGACATGAGGTTGCGTGCTGAGACGTCCGTGTCAGAAGTCGAGACAATAAACCCACTGCGTGTGAAAGGCAGTCTGGGACGTCGAATGCGGCTGAAGTGAATCACGTTCTCACACAGCGCTCTCCTGTCCGGATGTTTCACACAAAGCCTTCCTTCCTGATCTGATGCGAACCCGTTTACTGTAGATATATCCGCTCGCGTGTATGTATCGTCTCGTATAGTTTAAAGTATCAGCTCCCGTCTGCACCGTGCATCCATATCGAACGCTCTGATCCTCAGACGACTTGCATCTCTGATCCGTTTTTACATTCCTACATTACCCACGATGCCATTGGACAACCTGCTGATAGTGCAGCAAAGTCCCTTTAACGCTAACACCGCCATCGTCATCTCAGATCTCTGACCAACTGTAGCTCAGCATCAACCAGCCCAAGTGCATTCTGGGAAATCATTATTATTCCACCGTTATCAACAGTGAGAAAAATTACTGTGAAACCTGAACATACAGCACCGACCCGCAAATCAGCGCCAGAATCACTCAATGCAGCTCTGATAGCTGCAGCTGAAGCACTTTATGTTTATACTGAAATATATCAGGGTGATGGTACAGCAGCAGCGGTGGTGGTGGTGATGTTGATGATGGTTGTTGCTGTTGTGTATTTTTTTCCACAGAGTGGTTGGGTTTAAATTGGTTGGGGTCGAGACGGTTGACTTTAGAGGTTAAAGTGGTTGTTGGCGTGAAGGCAGTTGTTGTTAGGGTTGAGGTGGTTGTTGTTGGGGTTAAAGCGGATGTTTGGGGTTGAGGAGGTGGTTGTTTCAGCTTAAATTGGTTGTTGTTGAGGGGGTGGTTGTTTGGAGTTGAGACAGTTGTGGTTGGGGTTTAATTGGTTGGTTGGGGTCCAGGCGGTAGTTGTTGGGGACAAGTTGGTTGACATTAGAGGTTAAATTGGTTGTTGGGGTTGAGGCGGTGGTTGTTTGGGGTTGAGACAATTGTGGTCAGGGTCCACGCAGTGGTTGGGCTTAAATTGGTTGGGGTCAAGGCGGTTGTTGGGGTTGAGGCGGTTGTTGTTTGGGGTTAAATAGGTTGTTGGTATTAAGGCAGTGGTTGTTGGGGTTGGGGTCGAGGTGGTGGTTGTTAAACTGGTGTTGGTGGTTGTTTTGGTTGTTGTATATGTTTGGTTGTTAATTCTTTTCATGCTGTTTTTCTGGTTGAGGGGTTACTGTTTCTTGTCGTCGTGTTAAAGGTGAGGAAGAAAAACACGACTTTGCATTTTCTCCTCCAGCGCCGATGGTTGTGTCACCTGATTCTCAGGAATTTATTTTAGCTTTGCATGGGTTTTTTTCACTGTTTGTTTTCCATACACTGCTGAGTAAAAGCACACACACGCGCACACACAAGCGCACACACAGAATCATACAACATTTCAACAGAAGCCACTTAATCTCCTTAACCTTCAGCTGAACTCATGAAGTTTCAGAAGGACGTGATGGAGCTCCGAATCTCCTCCTGGCGCCGATTCCTGGAATCTCATGGCGTTCGTCCAGTGTGTGAAAGTCGGCGAAATAATAACCATAATAAAGGACCCGGTTGTCCAGATGTACCAGATGTTTCCGGATTCTTGTAAGGGATTATTAATGTCCTCCCAGCGTCCATCGATCTTCTAGAGCAAACTTTTCCTGATGTGTTATTGTTGGGGATGCAGCACTCGTTCTTTATTATTATTTATCGTTTCTAAAATACGTCAACAGTTTTAAAACCTACAGTAACAGAATTCCGCAATTGTTTCCTCTGAATATGAGAACGCGGAAGTTAAATGTGTGTCGACTTCAATATATTAGAAGATTGAAACCTGTACAACAAGATGTCATTACCCAAGAACTTGTGAGGTCGTAATGCTGTTAATGTTGGTTACGTAACTTTACTGGAAGGAGTCTCCAGTGTTAGAGGTCGGTAGGACTGGGGATGTTCTGACATGGGTGTGTTTTATTTTGTTCTCCCACAATAGTCAGTGATTATCAGACATTACTGGACATTAAAGGGGACCTGCGGTGAATTAGTGTTGCTCGCTCTTTAAAACGATCACGTATAACATCAGCGGTTCCTTCCGGCAACATCAGTCCACTCCCGATTTTAAAGTGTGTTTAAAGCTGTGACACTGGGCGTGCTCAGAGACATGCTGCCTTTCTGATTGGCTGTTCCAGCCTGGTAGTGACGTGAACTTGTTGGATTGGCTGGGCTGCGTTACTGACTCGTGTATCATAACACATTATGGTCCAGCGCTGAGCTGTACAAACAACCAGCGCAGAAATCACGGAAAACATTTCTTTTTGTTCCTAAACTGACTGACGACAGGAAAGCGGAGTCGGCAAAACGTTAGCTGCGTAAACCATTTTGGGTTCACCGTCATGTTCATCTCTGGCAGTGTTCTCGTCCTCAGAGTCACTAGAATGTGACGTCTCACCGTCTCTACAAGAGAGGTCAACCCCGCCCCCAATGCTTTGACGTTACTTCTGGGGAAAAACAACTTGCAACCCCTTCAGTTTGGCCCCCGCTAGTAATCCACGGTATAAAATGTCCAGTTTTGCACTTTTTTTGGACATTTAAGTTAAAATAAGCGTCTGTATCGCTTAAACGTATTACATACACACTAATTATGCTGTAAGGATAAAGAATACTGGTACGCTATAATTAGGCGTTACCATCCTGCCTTTGGTCCGCAGTTGTTGTTTTTTCCCACCAAAACTGCGCTGGATTTTTTTTTTGTTTGTTTGTTTCTTTCAACCTCAAATTCCGAGGGATTTTACTCACTTTGAAATAGTCTGTGGTGAACTTTCTGATGCCTCTAGTCCATGAACAAAGTGACAAACAGACAGGCTGTTTGCTGTAGTTTGGTGGATCTCGAGAGCTTAGCGACCAGCTCACCAGGTTTACACGAGCTTTCCACCACTTCACGGCTGAGGGGATTTTTAAGTGACGGGGTGAGTGTATTCCATCCCTCCCTCCTATAAAGGTTTTGGCCAATCAGCTCACATGGCTTCCCGGGTGCGAGATCAAGATGGATTCGAACCTGCAACCTCCATGTTGATAGTTGTTTATCTTGTTGATGCGCCACTCAGTTTCGCAGTTTATTGGCTGCAGTGAATCCTGGACTGCCTGTGGTAGAACATGTTCTGTTGTTGGGTTCATTTTGAAGCTAGCTTTACTGTACGCCCCGCTCTGGCTTCTCACACACAGGCAACGTTTCCCTCGAAACCCCTTCGTTCTTTTCTTTTTATAAATTCCTCTTTCTGTATGAACCGCTCTAAATTTAACAGCACCCTGAAACATTAACGTTCGGACAGAAAGGTTCTCAGTGTTGCACGCGTACCATTTTTGTTGTTACTGGTATCCATAGAAACATACTCATGATTTTTAATAAACAGCTTTTTGTGTATTGCGTAGCTTTCTACGTATTTTATTTTTGTTTTGGGGCAACATGTTGAGGGATTTCTGAATCAGTGACTGACGACTGTGAGTGTTTGTCCACCATTTTGATGGAAGCATTATCATAAGTTTGTGAGGTGGATATGTCCACAGATGTCTATTATCCCGGGACTGCAAGCCAATCAGATCGTGTCGTTCCTGTGTAGTGTGTACTAAATATATCCAGTGTTTTCATATATATACACTCAAGCCCGAAATGATTCATACCCCTTTTTTCTAACCAGAGATGACGCAGGCTTCTCCCAAAAGATGGTAGGACGATGTACAAGAGGCATCATTGTGGGAAAAAATATTTCTCAGTTTTTATTTACATTTGAACAAAAAGTGGCATGTCCAAAAAAAAAAAAAGGACTCTGGCTGGGCCACAGCAAAACGTTAATGATTTTGTCTGCTGACCATTTCTTCCCCACTCCTGCTGTGTGTTTTGGGTCGCTGTTGTGCTGAAATGTCCACTGGAGCCCAAGGCCAAGTTTCTCTGCAGACTGTCTGATGATGATGTTGAATCTTGAGGTATTGCACTTTTTCATGGTGCTGTTTGCTGTGATTAGGTTTCCTGGTCCGTTGGCTGAAAAACACTCCCAAAGAATTCGGTTCCCACCACCATGTGTGACAGCGGGGATGGTGTTCTTAGGGTTGAAGGCTTCTCCTTTTTTACGCCAAATGAAGGATACATC
>JBCNYH010000011.1:24155474-24173672 GCA_039654325.1 Tandanus tandanus | reverse complement strand
GTGTGTGTGTGTGTGTGTGTGTGTGTGTGTGTGTGTGTGTGTGTGTGTGTGTGTGTGTGTGTGTGTGTGTGGAAGGGCTTCCGAGGGCAGGGGAGGGTAGATGGCTACTTTCAAATATTTCTGGATTTCCAGATTACCAACCCCAGCTTTAAGGCACCAACGTAACATACATCTTGCACGCACGACTGCATCTTTTCAACGTGATAGTGGGATATGGAGGAACGCTGATTCTATATAGCATCACAGAATATGTGACATCTGTAGGCCTTCACAATACAGATGTAGAAGGCATTCGTCACCTGATTTACTGTAAAGCACTCATATCTAACATCTATCAAAGCCCATTAGCACAAAGAAGGAAGAAGGGCTGCACTTTTGCTGCGTGCCACTTTTCTTTCACAGGAAGCTCGACACGTGGATGAATGCAATTCTCGAGATCAGGATTTCCTCTTGCGCTGCGAACAAGACACAGACCTCGAGCAAATCCTTTAAGCACAGCATATGTAACAAGACTCGCTACCTCGAGTGACTTTCAGAGACGTTTCTGACAGATATCCGAGTGACATGCACTTATTCCACCCATCACACTAATAACATCGCGTCGTTTGTGGAGCTGTTTGTGCAATTAACACCCATTAGTGCTGTCACCATGTGGAGCAGTCAGTGTAACATTCCATCCATCTGCACGTTGACATTTGAAAAGTGGAACCCGTCAGTGAAGCAGCGCTCAGAAGGTGCGAAGGTTAACGCGGTGAGTCATCACCCAGAGTAACACTGCGCGAACTTAACCGACTCAGCCTCCGACCGGCCATTATACACAGACTGAAGCCATCTGAGCACTTGGGGTGTAATTTCTTTTCGCTCTGTAAAAGAGCAGCCGGAGAAACACAGCTCTGCTTCCTGGCTTTCTTGCTTCTCTAATAGAACACGAGATGAGAGGTGGAATCATGCTGTCAGTGTAAAACCGCACAGCTTCTCAACTTCATCACAGCATTTAAGAGTGTTAACTAACAAAACTAATGTGTTATTAAAAATACTGAATTTCTCCATTCACATGCCATATACGCCATAAAAAACCCTCTTTAACACTCTCACTCCCATTTAATCCTACTACGGACTATGGGGAGGCTGATGCCTATCTCAGCCGACACTGAGTGAAGGCGCGGTACACACTGAATGGCTCACCAGACTATCGCAGGGCCAACGCATACACTACCATTCACACTCACACTTAGGGGCAATTTGGAACAGCCAATTAATTAGCCTAATGTGCATGTCGTTGGAATGTGGGAGGAAACCGGAGTACCCAAGTGCAGGAAGAAAATGCAAACTCCACACAGAAGCACCTGAGCATGGGAATTGAACCCATGACCTTCTTGTTGTGAGGCGGACGTGCTAACCAATGTCGCCACCTTTTATCAAGACAGGTGCATTTCAGCCTAGGTTGTGTGTTTCTGCTTCTGTACGCGAGCACAATCACGTCAATCATTAAATCCTGGATTTCATATAATTCTCTTGTAACACGTCATACAGAGTTGATGCCACTGATAAACCACTTGTATTTGGGGCAGGGGTGAATCTGTGGTTAAGGCTCTGGGTTACTGACTCTGAGGTCGGGGGTACAAGCCCCATTAAAGCTGCCACTGTTGGGCCCTTGAGCATAGCCCTCAGCCCTCAAGTGCTCAGTTGTATAAAAATCTAAGTAGCTCTGGATGAGGACAAATGCCATATATATATATATTTACCATCAATTATTTTGATAAGACATACTCAGACTAACAAAATTTTGTTTAATGGGCAATTCCACTGTAACTGACGTGTCGTTTGCACAAAAGATAATACAAAAAAGACCTAAAAGCTTTTATTACAAACAGAATTTCATTATAAAAATTCAATTAAATTTTAAAGACTTGGACATTAGAACAAATAGTTGTATGAAAAATGTGACACTGAAATTTAATTCACTTAAAGTGGTTACACCAAAACTATAACTGACGTGTCATTAAAAATCATGTAACATTAACTTAAAAAATATTACAGATATACGGAAATACGGATATACGGAAATACGGATATACTGAAACACGGATATACTGAAACACTGATATACTGAAATACGGATATACTGAAATACGGATATACTGGAATACGGATATACTGAAATACGGATATACTGAAATACGGATATACTGATATACTGAAACACGGATATACTGAAACACGGATATACTGAAATACGGATATACTGAAATACTGAAACACGGATATACTGAAACACGGATATACGGAAATACGGATATACTGAAATACGGATATACTGAAATACTGATATACTGAAATACGGATATACTGGAATATTGATATACTGAAATACGGATATACTGGAATATTGATATACTGAAATACGGATATACTGAAATACTGATATACTGAAATACTGATATACTGGAATACGGATATACTGGAATACGGATATACTGAAATACGGATATACTGGAATACTGATATACTGGAATACGGATATACTGGAATACGGATATACTGGAATACGGATATACTGGAATACGGATATACTGAAATACTGATATACTGAAATACTGATATACTGGAATACTGATATACTGGAATACTGATATACTGAAATACGGATATACTGGAATACTGATATACTGGAATACTGATATACTGGAATACTGATATACTGAAATACGGATATACTGAAATACTGATATACTGGAATACTGATATACTGGAATACGGATATACTGAAATACTGATATACTGAAATACGGATATACTGGAATACTGATATACTGAAATACGGATATACTGAAATACTGATATACTGGAATACTGATATACTGAAATACGGATATACTGAAATACGGATATACTGAAATACTGATATACTGATATACTGAAATACGGATATACTGAAATACTGCATACTGAAATACTGCATACTGAAATACTGCATACTGAAATACTGCTTACTGAAATACTGCTATACTGAAATACGGATATACTGAAATACTGATATACTGAAATACTGATATACTGAAATACGGATATACTGAAATACAGATATACTGATATGACCTCTTACAACTTACAGGAATCGAAGGATGTGTGTTGAACTGTTCGGTGCCATATACCACAGTGGCGGGGCAGAGGTGGCTTAGCTGGTTAAGGCTCTGGCTTACTGATCCAAAGGTCAGGGGTTCAAGTCCCAGTACCACCAAGCTGCCACTGTTGGGCCCTTAAGAAAGGCCCTTATACCCTGAAATACTCAGTTGTATAAAAAACTGTAAGTCGCTCTGGATAAGAGCATCTGCCACATGCTGTGAATGTAAATACAGCACACAGAGGTCTTGTGGAGTCCATGCTTTGATGGGTTAGAGCTGTTTTGGTGACACAAGTGTTATGGCTGATCGTGTATATAGATATCACTTTGTTATCTATGTATAATTCCAAGGAAACCTGGAAAATGGTAATTCATACTATCATGCAGTGGATCTGTTGAACGAGTTTCCTCAGCACAGGCTTCTGTTTACATTTTTTCTGACCCGGACATTAGCCTGAAACAAGAATATCAAGTCTGTCCCTTTTCCCTAAAGAGTGATTCATGAGAAGTGGAGCCGTTGCTTAAAGGGATATAGAGGATGTATTTGAAGGGGGTATAACAGGGGCTGTCTGTGTTTTCACTGCAAACCTAATTTGCCTCATAGACTCTAAAAAGATAAGGTGCCGATGTACATATAATATTAATAATCAATTTCTGAAAAAAAAAATTATGAACATAATTACATTGCAGCTATACTAGCACTTAATACTCTCCCTAATCACTTTATTAGGAACACTTGTTACCTTTCATGTGAGCAATGCAGAAGGTACTGTGATGCACCGATCTTCGTTCTGGAGGAAATCGCGGGTGTGTTTGTCTGTCTGCAGTCCACGAGTGACCACTCATTCCTAGTAACTTATTACCTTTTATGTGAGCTATATATTGTTCATGTTATTATTACTAGACATTTGAGAGCTTATTTTAGAGAAATGGTACTGAAGTAAAGTAATATTACAATAATCATTACATTCACATAGACAGGAACTTTCCAATAGGTCTAACGCCGGGACCTAATTAGATCATTAGAAGGTCAACTTCGTCTTCAAGTCAGACGGAGCATGCGTGTGTCCGAAGACTCGGAAAAGGTAGGTTTTTAAATTCGAATTTTTCCACAAATGTCATGACAGTAGTAATGTTATTAGTAGTATTAATGGAAACACCAGGGTTGGGGTCAATTATGTAATTTAATACGTAATTGATAATTAATTACAATTACAGTGTATTTGTAATTAAAAATTTGAATGAGAAAGTAATTGTAATTGAATTATAATTGAATTCTGGTAAATGCTCATGTAACTGTAACTGAAGGAAAAACATTTCAATTACATATTTTTGTATCAAGTAATTTGATTTGCTTTGAATTCTAATCACCAATTAAACCATCACTACATAAGTATATATTTTAATTTATATATTTTAAATGTATTGTTTGTAATTAAGACAGGGTTTCCCACGGCCATGAAAAGTCATGAAAAAAGCGACTATTTCCCAACCCTGTAAAAGTATTCAGGCCAGACAGGTGTCTGCTCTCAGATGATAGGTTCGAGGAAGGGATGCTCCTAAGGTGCAATGCACACCTTGACGAGTAAATTCCTGGAACTTTGTCATGATATGCACTGTATTTAGTGGTATCTGACAGAATTCACATAAACATATTTATATATAAATTTATTATATATATTTATGTATAAGTATAATAATGTAAATTAACTTTTGATATATGCATTATGTGATATGCAGTGTATCTGTGAACATGTATATCTACATAAATATGTAAATAAAGTTTTTATCTAAAAAAATCTATTTATGTTGTGAGCCACGTAATGTGTTGTAATTGTAATTGAAATTGTAATTGATTGGAAATTTAATTGTTTTAATTTAATTGATTGGAAATTTAAAATGACAGAAAACCGGTATTTGTAATTTATTTGTAAATGAAAATTACAAATATTTTGTATTTGTAATTGTCATGTAATTGATATCTCGTAATTGAGTCTGTAAATGTAATTGAAAATTGTAATTGACTCCAACACCAATGACCAGTAAACACGTCATTCAGGTAACGTAACATAACCTAATGTTAGGCTCTATTATACAACAGCAAGGATCTGAAATTATATATGCCAGTTACCATGTGAAAGGTCAGTGATCGAGTGTGTTCACTCCACCAGTAATATATTTATGCATTTACCTGAAATTCATGCTGATCATGTGAAAACATCACAATGCATACAATCGTGCAGAGTTCAAGAGCTTCAGTTACTGTCTCCTCAAACCTCAGAATGAAATAAAACTGTAATGACCTTGACATCAACTGTTACATGAAGGTATGTCAGTACCAGATATGCTGGTTTGAGTATTTCAGAAACTATTGATCTCAGAATTTCACACATATACAGTCTTTAAAGTTTACACAGTGTGAAAAACAGCCTGTGAATGGAGGGTGTGCAGGATAAAACACATTGCTGACTGGTTAGAGCCGACAGTAAGTCAATAGCAGCTTAAATAATAACTCTTTACAAACATGGTGAGCAGAAAAACCCTTCCAGCATGCACAACGCATCAAATCTTCAGGTTTATGGGCAACAACAGCAAAAAAAATAAAATAAAAAAAAACACGTCAGGTTCTACTCCTTTCAGCCAAGAACAGAAGCCTGAGGCTATCATGGGCACACTCACTCGCTCATTTGCTGAACCGCTTAATGCTACTGTTAGGGTCGTGGGGAGGCTGGAGCCTATCTCGGCCCACACTAAGCAAAGGCGGGGTACCCCCTGAACAGATCGCCAGACCATTGCAGGGCAACACATACAACTATTCATACCTAGGGGCAATTTGAAAAAGCCTAATGTGCATGTCTTTGGACTGTGGGAGGAAACCGGAGTACCTGGAGGAAAATCACGTAAGCATGGGGAGAACACACAAACTCCACAAAGTAACGCCCTTTCCGCACACGAGACTTAAACCCAGGACCTTCTTGATGTGAGGCGGACATGCTAACCACTACGCAACCATGCCGCCCTATCATGAGCACAAGTTCAACCAAATTGAACAGCTAAATAGACAGGTTCTCCAAATACACTGGTCAGTGAGTGTACAGCTTAACAAATGCACTATATGGCCAAAATAGCTTAACAAATACGCTATACGGACTTTGAGCGCACCTACATTTCGTTGGATACCCTTTGTACAATCACAAAGAAACTAATCTAACAAACTAATTCAACCAAAGTAGAAACCTGAATATCATAGCCATATATTGTGTTACAGTCAGACTGTAAAACCAGTCACGTCGCAAAATGACTGACTAAAACTTTTAGGAATTTCGCAAAATGACTGGTTGCACAGTCTGACTGTAACATATACACATTTCCCAAAATGCAACAAACTTGGAAGCACAAAATTGTCTAGTGTCTTTGTATCTGCTTTTTTGAGGGCTTTCTACACCCAAGCCGAGTGGCTCATCAAGCCGGAGCGTATTCCAGTTTCTGTAGACAAAGGCACACTTGTGGTTAGAACCTTGCCCAGGGATCGAGGTACAGTGGGGGTCTAACAGGGATTTGAGCCCTGCACCCTAACCACTACACCACCGACCCCACGTAATGTCTCTGTATGTTGTAGCGTTAAAAGTTTCATTCCCTGGAACTAAAGCTGCATCCACACAGGAATCGATGAGCGACGCGATTCGAGCGATAACCGATCACAGCTTAAAGATACCGTTCATTAACAAATGCTGCCAAACACTGAGCTACCAAAAACATTTTCTGTAGGGAAACAACAAACACAAGCAATGATTTAGACTACATCAATGTAGAGCAGCAAAAACATACGAGAGGGTTACCAAGGCAACCAGAGTTGGCCAAGACCACAATTCGCTTGTGTTGCGAATCGAAGGTCTCTAACATTATTTAACATTATGGTTAAAAAGTTCTACCACTCACCATGTACACATCATGCACCTTATGCTTAAAAATACCTCTCATCCTGTACACATCATGCACCTTTGACATATCATGCACCCTTATGCAGAAGTCTGTAAATGTGTGATTATGTAGATATATGTATATGTGTTTGAATATATAGGATATGTATGTATATGTGTCTATGTTTACATATAGGTATGTGTATATATGTGTATGTATGTATGTATATGCACATACACTTCACCCTCGATTTCCCGTACCCCTATTTCCCGGATTTCGGATTTCCCGTACAAAATCCGGCGCCGGACATTATTTGGTAATGCCGGAAAAATTCTCGGACAAGTCTGGGAATCGATGATGGAAGTCCGGGTCATGATTTTCAAACTTCCCTCCTGTCCAGCCCGTTCCCGTCCGAGTGTATGGACGAAAATGAAGCAGCAGAGGGGCCCGAAATAATGTCCGATGAACAGAGAGTGGCATCAGTGACGGGAGAGCGAAGTGAAAGTGAAAGTGAGGACAGTGACGACGAGCCGGAACCAACATTTAAAATGAATGTGATAAAAGAATGTGCTGATTCGCTCCTTAAGTTTGTGGAAACACAATATTGTGTACTGAGTGTCGGATAAGTGTGTAAAAGTCCAGGACTGCTGCTAAATAATGGCGATTGCCGGACTGATTATGGTAAATGTCCGGGAAAGGGTAGGGACCCCGGACATTAGCGATTGCCGGACGTTTGAGGTTCCCAGACAGCCTATCCCCCCAATAATCCGGGAAATCGAGGGTGAAGTGTATATAGCTTTGTGTATACACATTAGTTGTTTTTTGTGCACTCTTATAACTGGTGCTAAACAGAGAGCTGTTAAACTGATTTTCATTGTTCATGCAAGAGTTGACAATAAAGATCTCTTTTCTTATCTTAAGATCTCTTATCTTATCTTATGTTACTCAAATCCCTTATCATTCATTGCTTCATGTGTGGACGCCGCTTCATAGGCCCAAACAGTTCCAGTCTGACAAAACCCCTGGGCATAAAATGAGTTTTACCAAGACATGGTTTGATGTGGAAAGACTTGAGTTGGCTGCACGGGACCCTGACCTCAACACTACTACCTGGAACACTGACTGCACCCCAGGCTTCCACACCGTCCATCATTGCACAGCAGAACACATTAAATATTGTTGTGGGTAAAAGGATAATCCCCAAAATCCCCCTCCAAATTTTAGTGAAAAGCCTTCCCAGAAGAGTGGACAGCATTATAATAGCAAATCAATAAGGGGGTGTTTAAAATGCATGAGTGTGGGATTCAGTTGTCCAGAAATTTTTGACCACATTAAAATGAACCGCAATTATTGGTTAATGAAAGTAATATAATATAGCAGTAGCATGATATAGACATCCATCCATCCATTTGCCAAACTACTTAATCCTACTAGGGTCGCGGGGAGGCATGGTGGTGTAGTGGTTAGCATGTCAGTGTTAGCGCCTCACAACAAGAAGATCCTGGCATCGAGTCCCAGGCTTGACGCAGGCGTTTCTGTACGGAGTTTGCATGTTCTTACTGTGCTTGTGTGGGTCTTCTCCGGTTTCCTCCCGCAGTCCAAAAACATGCACATTAGGCTAATTGGCTGTTCCAAATTGCTCCTCGGTGTGAATGGTTGTGTGTGTGAGTGTTGCCCTGCTATGGTCTGGTGAGCTCTTCAGAGTGCACACCACCTTCGCCCAGTGTCGGCTGAGAAAGGCTCCAGACCCCCCATGACCTTAGTAGTAGGATTGAGTAGTTCGGCAAATAAGTAAGTGAGGGTCGTGGGGAGGAAGGAGTCCAATCTCAGCCCACTATGGGTGAAGGGCAACGCACACATACAACCATGCACTTACACCTAGGGGCAATTTGGAACAGCCAATTAGCCTAAGGTGTATGTCTTTGGACTGTTGAAGGAAACCGGAGTACCCGGAGGAAACCCACAAAGCACGGGAAGAACATGCAAACGTTACAGCGAAACCTTGCTGAGTCCGGGACTGGAATCCAGGACCTTCTTGCTGTGAGGCGGGCATGCTAACCACTAGGCCACCTTGCCGCCCTGCTTCAGGAACAATAAACACATCTTTCTCTGTGACTTTCAAAGGCCATAGCAACTAAAACCTTCAGCTTTTAGAATGTCATACAGGTTGCCCCATGCTTTTTTTAACGAGAAAACGTGTTAACCGTACTTGTCTGTGTGAACGTTTGTCCTGCACCAGTTCACCCACATTTAAAATGGAGCATAAAGTACGTAGCACTGTTGTTTTCAACATGAAGGATTTCACCGAGAAGAACAAACGTGATCGAGCACCATCATGTGTTTGCTTGTCTTGGCACAGACTCATGGACATTCTGCCACCTCTGATCTGACAGGACATGACACAGGAAGCTTTGTAGGATGTTAAGCAGTCTGTCTTCAAAGAGATGAGATGTGAGACAGTATGTCGGCAAAAATGACAAAGATCCCTCCCTTCAAAGAAATCTTGGAGTAAAAGGAGCAATAGATTTTCATGCAAAAAGGCCATTTATCTTTACTGATGTTCAGTACACAGTCACAAAGTTTCTTAGTGCAAAGTAAATGTCGTGCCCAAAAAAAAATAATAATAAATAAATAAATAAAAACCAACAACAAAAAACAACCCTTCACGTACACCAAAAATCAGAGTCTTTGAACAGGTGTGTTTGCCACGTGATGCTTTAAAGCCCATGAGCACGGCGGTTTGCAGTGGGAGCCCGGAATCTCTCAGTCTCATGGAAAGCATTCTGCGTGGCTCATAAACAGGATTTACCGTCCTCCCAGTGTAATCACTCGAAGAGCGATAACAGACTGAAGAGCTCCGGGCGATCCTTTGCATCTATCTCAGCTGCACTGTGCTCGCAAACAGCTGAGTGTGTCTTCAGTAACCCTCCCCCTCGCACCGCCTCCTTTTCTTCATCCCAACGCACTAGTACATTCACCATGGCTTTAGAAAGCCATCAGGATAAATCTGATTTGTTTTAAGATTAGCCATATGAAACAAATTATCCCTCTTTAAGCAGACGCAAGAGTTGGAACTGTCGAAGCCAAAAGCCTTCAAGGTAATGAAAAACATTCCACAGTGGCACAAACCTCAGTGAAATATTAGTGCTCTGTATTACAGCTGCTTCTGATGTGGCCTGAGCAGTTTCTCACCTCCAAGGATTTCGTTTTTTTGTGATTAAATCAAAGGCGACGCGAGACGCTGGCGGACAGCAGCGTCACGGAGGAGATGGATCACAACCAAAACAAGTCCTTTACCTAATATACCTGCGATATTTGCATTTTAAATCTGTACTGTTTGGCAGATGTTCTTATCTTGACTGACTTACAGAAGAGAAATGTTTTACAAAGTAGTGAATTATCTCCTTAAAAGTCCGATCTCATTTGGGCGATTCTTTCGCGACCTGCCCGTGATTTTTTGAGTTGGCGACTGTCTCAGACCGTCTCAGTCTCATCACTGTGTATGTGATGTCCTAAATGACTCAAATAAAATAATTCAACTAGGTCTGAGGCTGTCGGCAACTAAGTCCCCGACTATCTGCGACTATCTGTGATCGACCACAACGGTCTCAGACTGTCAGCAATATAACCGCGGATAGTTGGCGACAGTCACCGATTAGTAGATTATCGTGTGTAATCGTCCAACATTTGGAAACAGGATTCAAAGAACATAACGATTGTCCACAATGGGTGGATTCCTTGATGACAGTCAGCGATATGGTCGACGATATCTGTCGCAGACCCCACATGCTCGCTCCCGACCTATAAATTGAACGAATCGTGGCTATTATCTGACGTTATCGCCCAAATCAAATCGGGGCTTAAAGAACAATGGGACAAACTCATTCCTTCATTCGAAGAAACCGTTTAGCCCTATTAGGGACGTGAGGCGGCTGGAGCCAATCTCAGCCGACTGTGGGCAAAGGTAAGGTACACCCTGAACAGCTCGCCAGACCATCGCAGGACCAACACACACACAAGCATTCACATTCACTGTCATACCTAGAGGAAATTTAGAACTACCACGTAGCCTAATGTGCATGTCCTTCGGGAAAACTCGATCTCAGGAATGTGTCTAACATGACAGAAAATCATTAAAGACCATTCTAATCTGATCCATCCTGAGAGGCAATGACTCAGGGTTTAGGGCTCTGGGTTACTGATCTGAAGGTTTGGGATTCAAGCCCCAGTACCTCCAAGCTGCCTCTGTTGGGTCCTTAACTCTCAATTGCTCAGTTGTATAAAAATGATAAATGTAAGTCGCTCTGGATAAGGGTGTCTGCTAATGCCATAAATGTAAATGTAAACTTGTGATTCCGATGCCTTTTAACTTCCCCCAGAGCCGACTTTTTTGAAGGAGTGATTGATGTATCCTTAAGCATTGTATCTGTCACAGTCAGATT
Source organism: Tandanus tandanus (assembly GCA_039654325.1). Lineage (NCBI taxonomy): Eukaryota > Metazoa > Chordata > Actinopteri > Siluriformes > Plotosidae > Tandanus > Tandanus tandanus. The sequence goes on along the minus strand of JBCNYH010000011.1, from coordinate 24,162,185 downwards.
GTGAAACCAGTCATTTCACAAAATAACTTAAGTTAAAAATTAAACATAAGTTAAAAAATAAGTTTTAGGAATTTCACGAAACGACTGGTTTCACAATCTGACTGTAACATATCCACGATACCAGACCATCACAACCATTACACAGGGGGACAATGAAGAACATTCAATTAGCCTACTGTGCATGTCTTTGGAGTGTGGTGGGAAACCTGCCGACTCCACACAGTCCTGGGACTTGAACCCAGGACCTTCTTGCTGTGAGGTGGACATGCTAACCACTGCACCATTGTGCCGCCCATAACAGAAAAAAAATTCATCACCAAACACAGACACACATGCATACGGATGCACGAAAGATCTCCAGTAAACAGTTCTGGACGTCAAGAGGACCACACACACACACACACACACACACACACACACACACACACACACACACACACAATTCCTGTGAACACAGGAATCACATGCCTTTAACTGTGCGGTAAACGGGAAGTCTGTTAAAAACATTTACACCAAACTGACTACACTAAACTACTGTCCACATTCTCAAACTCACGGTCATTTATAACCAGTACCGAATACCTCGGGCATTTTTAACAATTAATAAAACATCAACACGGGCGGCACAGTGGCGTAGAGCTTAGCACATCGGCCTCACAGCAAGAAGGTCCTGGGCTCGAGACCCGGGCTCGGCTCGGGCGTTTTTGCGCGGAGTTTGCATGTTCGCCCTGAGCTTGTGTGGGTTTCCTCCAGGTACTCTGGTTTCCTCCTACATTCCAAAGACATGCACGTTAGGCTAAGTGGCTGTTCCGAATTGCCCCTACATGTAAATGTGAGTGTGAATGGTTGTGTGTAGGCCCTAAGATGATCTGGCGAGCTGTTCCAGGTGTACCCCGCCTTCGCACAGAGTCGGCTCCAGCCTCCCCACGACCCTAATAGGATTAAACAGTCCGGCAAATAAATAGATGGATGGATGGATGGAAAACACCATCACAATATAACATGGGATTATGAGACCCATCTACATGTTCACCAGGGGAATTTTTCTTTGTCTAAATTTTATTTAAATCACATACTAGTAACAGATCGAATGTTTGCTACTGGGTCTTGCGTGTTTCATATTCACTTCAAACTATTGGCTTTCTGATAATACGTCCAATGTGCACTTCAGGATGAGTTCAAATATTCTCAAGCAACAGAGAAAGAAATTAGCCTTAGGTTAGTGATACTCTTGACGCAGTAGTATACGTGGGGTATTGTTCACATATTTATCTGCAAGTGCATATGAAGGATTAAAAGCATCATCTCACTTACTCATTTGCCGCTGAACAGCTCGCCAGACTATCACAGGACCAACACACACACAACTATTCAACAACCAATATCTAGGGGTAATTTGGAACAACCAATTAGTCTAATGTGCATGTCTTTGGACTGTCGGAGGAAACCAGAGTACCCGGAGGAAACCCCGCAAGCAAGGAAAACTCCACACAGAAACGATCCATTACTTTCATAAAAGTGCTTCATGTTACCACTTTTAACACTGACACTGCACAAACATCTGTTTTGAATCGGACATGTGGAGAGCCACTGCATACTTCTCCGTCCAATCATCTTTCAACATTGTTTTCATCAGTGACTTCAAACAAGCCGTCATCAGTTCGACAATCACAAGCAAGGGAGGAGAAAATTAACCCAAAGAACATTTTTTCCTAGAGTAATTCCTCAATTTTTTTCCCCAGAATGCCTCCAGTCTCGTAATTCGCCTCTGATCTGATCAGCAGCTTTCAGGTAAATAACTGATTTGATGCTGGTTGAGCTGCACCAGACAATCTGCTACAGAAGCCACACTGGTTCATGTTTAGAAAAGTAGCACTACTGAATTACAGCCAATTTCTTTACACGTTTATGAGGTCTGGTACAGTCAATCCCCACCCCTCCCACCCTTCTCCACTGTGGAATTTCAGGCTGTGGTTCACACAAAAAGCCACACTGGCACAGAAGCTCACTGGTTAGCACCTTAACCTCACAGCGAAAATGTTCTGGGTTTGCATCTTACTTTCAATGTTTTATTGTGGAGTCTGCTGATGTTCTCGGGTAACTTCTTACTGTGAGGCGTATGTGCTAACCACTACGCCACCATGCCACCCACATATTTTTTCATCAGATTTAAATAAAGTTCAAATTCCCTGAATGTTTTGGTATTTGCCTGTGTGACAGAGATAATAATTACCGATATCTAGTGCATAATTTTGTAACAGTAAAATAACATCCTAATGTACAAACTGTAAGCCTGCTATGTAGAGGGAGTGAGTGAGTGAAGGAAAGAGGGAGGAAGTGAGTGAGTGAGTGAGTGAGTGAGTGAGTGAGTGAGTGAGGGAAGTAAGGGAGGAAGTAAGGGAGGGAGAGAGTGAGGGAGTGAGTGAGGGAGGGACTGAGGGAGGAGGGTGAAGGAAAGACAAAGCAAAAAAATTACAAATTCAGCAAAAGTGAGTAACAGACAAAGAGGGGAAGAGTGAGAGAGAAAGACAGAGAGAGAGAGGGAGGGAGAGATTGGGACAGAGTGAGGGAAAGACAGAGTGTGAGCGAAAGAGAGGAAGGGGAGGTTGGTGTGGAAAAGAGAGTGAGACAGAGAAAAAATGAGAGAGACAGAGGAAGAAAAATATGAGTAAGAGTGAGTGAGACAGAGAGAATGAAAGAGTGAGAGTAAAAGAAAGAAAATAAGTGAGACAGACAGAGAGAGAAGGAGAGAGAGATAGACAGACAATGAAAGAAAAGAAGGGAGGATTGTAGTAAGAAAGATGAAAAAGAGAGAGAGAGAGAGAGAGAAAGTGAGTGAGCAAGTGTGAGATAGACAGAATGAAAGAGAGAATAAAAAAAGGGTTGAGGGTGACAGAGAGGGGGGGGGGGGGTGCACTACGAGTCACCTGAGTGAATAATATGACATCACACAGGTGATGTATGGGTAATAAACTCTGGATCTTTGCGTTTCTTGTGCTGCACCATCGTGCAGTCGGAGAGGAGAAGAGGAATAAAGAAAGAAGAGAAAGGAAGAAAACGTGTGGGTGTGAAAGCATCAGTGTGAGAAATGAAAGAGTGAGGATTGATGAGGCGTGTCTGGTCAGAGCAGAGCTGCAGGGTGGACGCGTCTCATTTCCTGATGTGTGAGTGCTCACTTCAGGGCGAATCCCATATATTAGGATTCTCCACGCCTCGCCGCTGCCACGCAACAACCGCAAACTCCTATTTATTTATTTATTTATTTATTTATTTAAAGACAAATGTATCACTTCATCATCAGTATTAACTCTGCGTGTGTGTGTGTGTGTGTGTGTGTGTGTTAGAGCGAGCACTGCACTATGCTACCATCACGGAAACCTGATCGCCACCTTCTGCCCAATCAGATTCCAGACTGAGCAGCGGGTTCCTCACCTTCGTACAGCCAGTCGGTGAGTCCGTTAAAGACCACGCCCTCTCGTCCTGAAGTGACCAGGCGGATGGGTTTGTCCTTCACTGTCGACTGGTAGTAGATGTTGTTCTCGAAGATGAAGATCTGGTGAGAAATTCAGAACAAAATGATCACTCCGGGGTTTTAACCAAAAATCTCCCACAGAGCATCATGGGATCAGTCGTCTAGAGTTAGGAACTCTGGTGTGTGTGTGTGTGTGTGTGTGTGTGTGTGTGTGAGTGTGTGCAACTGTGGATAAACAGAAGACCAGCGTCCCTCGTGTTTTTACTCACTCATTGGCTGAACTACTTAATCCTCTATTAGGGTTGCGGGGAGGGTGGAGCCTATCTAGGCGACTCTGGGTGAGGGCGCGGCACAGCCTGAACAGTACGCCAGACAACCACAGGGCAACACACACACAACCATTCACGCTCACACTCACACACCTAGGCGCAATTTGGAACAACCCGTTGTGCATGTCTTTTGACTGTGGGAGGAAACCAAAATACCCAGAGGGAAACCCATGCAAGCACACGGAGAACATGCAACGCCCTCACCGAGCCCAGGACTCGAACCCAGGACCTTCTTGCTGTGAGGCGAACGTGCTAACCACCACACCACCGTGCCACCCGTATAAATTCATACAAATATAATAAAATACATCCTGACGATGGCGAAGGGGTGGGGCTTCTTGTTGTAAACTGTCAATCATTCCAGACTGATATCATCCGACTCACTGGGGAGAGAAAGAAATCCTTTGTGTGTATTTTTGAGGGATGACGTGGAGGGGCGGAGTTATAGTACAGTAACCATCCCTGTTGGCTACGGGCTGAAGGTTTCTGATGTTTATAGACGACTCTTTTACACTACTCAACCTCGTTTGTTTTATTTATGCACCAGATTTTTACTTTACTAATTACATGAGGCGTCGTTACCCTGAAAACGAATATTAATGAGTTAGGATGTTTATTAATGAGGTGATTAGGGGGCGGAAAGATGACAATCACAGGAACAAAAAACAAGAAGAAGAAAAAAGAGCAGGCTGCTGATGCCACTGTGTGTGTGTGTGTGTGTGTGTGTGTGTGTGTGTGTGTGAGAGAGAGTGAGTGACAATGCCATTTGTCAGCAGCGAGTCTGTCTCCTCTATCGTCTGCTGCGCTGATTTCCTGCCAGATTTCTGCCTCTATCTCCGCTCCATCTTGCTTCCTGCACCGTCTGTGTCTCCGTTCCTGATTTCCACCGTCGTCACAGTGACCTTCGGAGCTGCGTGGGCGGGGTCGAGAAAACCTGCGAACTGCTGCCCTGCTGTTCTCTCTGCACTTTAATCACCGCGGCAACGACAGGTTTAAAGATTATCTATACTCTGCATGATCAGATTACTAAGCTCCGCCCACATGTTGGAGCATGGAGTCAAATCAGGTCTAGTGTTTGATTCTCGCACTCTGTCTCTTACACTCACTCATACACACACACACACACACACACACACACACACACACACACCCATGCTGAAGGTCAGGCGAAAACAAGACTTGTGCGCCATCCCCAGGGCTAGTGCCATCTGTCTCTCTCTCGCACGCACGCACGCACGCACGCACACACACACACACACAGCTGATCTCACTGTGTGCCAGTTCTCTGTGCCCTCCTTTAACCCCGACATTCTTGTCTCGACCACTCTTCCTACATCACCTCTTTTTTACTTAACTCATTTTATTACCGTGTAATAACACTGTTAAATAATTAAAAAGAGTAAAAATGCAGCAAACTCATCCAGGAAGTGAAAACCTGAATGTCAAGGAGGTCTGAGAGATAATAATGCGCTCCGGCGTGATTGGGAGGAAAAGTGTGTGACTAGTAATCAGGGTCATGTGATCAATCACGTGACGTGCACTGTGGTTTAATGCAGGAATGTGTGTGTGTGTGTATATATATCTCACCAGTTGTTGACCTTTCGGACCCCACCCAGCAAACTGCAGCGTTGTGTTCTGCACTTCAGGAGCCGATAACACCAGGGTCTCCCTGCGAGGAAAAAACCCACACACCTAGAATTAATTGATCAGTTACACTCCTTAATTAACTCAGAACCGTGTGTTGAATGGCCGAGGAGTCCTAACTAATTAATTAGACTTATCAGATGATAAACCAGAGTAAACTTATTAAAAAAGGTATTTGATTAAATCTGATCATTAGTTATTGAATCCTTAACTGAAAATTATAATTTATTATATAATAATCCATTAATTAATTATTCATTTATTATTCCCTTATATGGCTGAAGTGCGCAGTAAAGTTTAATCATAATTTATTAATTCACATGTTTTTCACAGTAATTATTTAATTAGTCAATTAATTTCCCATGTAACTAATCTACTAATTACCTGTTCAGTACAGCATATGCTTTATTTAAAAAAAATAATAATTACTTAATTATTTAATTTTGCCAAACAATAATTACATCATTAATTATTAAAAAGACACCTCTTAATTATTTAAACTTCTCCTTCAGTCTATGTATTAATGTATATAATGTATATAAATATAAAGCACACAGTCGTTAATTACTTAAATTTATCAAGCAATTGACGTCATTAAGTATTTAGTTATTAATTAATCGATCATTAAAAGTGTTCTTCCAGACTGAAATCAGATGATGTCATTATTTAATTGTGTCATTTTTATTTTTTTTTTTACTGTACATCAATTTAACGCATCGGATTAAAATGGTGTATAAATTATTCAACACTTTTTAAAATAGTCCCTGAAGCCTGTTAAACTTTTTCTTGGTGTTCAGTAACACACAGCAGCATGACCTGAACCTGAACTTGAACCTGAACCCACACAGGAGTGAAGGAATATAAAAACACCAGTGTGATGATGGATTTGGAGAACAGAACTGATTAGGAGCAGTGCAGCCAGCAGGGGGCAGCAACAAGCACACCGTCAGCTCAACACTCACTCACTCTCACACTCACTCTCACACACACTCACACACACACTCACACACACACACACACACACACACACGAAGTAGGGATCTCTGTTGGAATTAAACCTGTTTTTTATGTTTCAGAACAGAACAGAAGAACTTACGGTGTTTTCAGGCTGCATATGATGTAGGAGGCTGTGTAGGAGTACCGGTACAGCTGTACAGGACAGAACACACATCTGTTAACACACTAACTGACTCCAACACACACACACACACACACACACACACACACACACACACACACACACACACACACACACACACACACACA
>JBCNYH010000011.1:24124097-24136597 GCA_039654325.1 Tandanus tandanus | reverse complement strand
AGAATATACCCGGATCTCAAATATTTGAGAATAAATGTTAGTCCCATGGTCTGATCCATAACTTTCTGTGGGCGTATACTGGGTTTTTTTTGTTGCGTTTTTTTTTTACGTAAGTATAATTTTAGTTTATTAAGTTTATTCATCACAATCCAGTATCTACACACAGAATGGCGATGGACATGTGATTAAATATCCATCTGGTGTGGCGTTAGGGATTAAGTTCCTCTCAGCCTCTGGTTCCAGTAAACCAATACCGGACCTTCTGTCTACTGTTTATATCCTCTCGCGAGAGGGTCACGCTTAGGTCACCAGAAAAACGAGGGACTGACAGACCCTACTGTGAACTTAACGAGGAGGCCGCGTCCGTGTTTCTGAGATAAATGCAGCAGAACAGATCGAAAAGAAGAAAACTCCGTCTGGAGATCAAAGCTAAACAGTCATCTGAGTCCAGGTAATTAGTTGTGCTGTCTGAGCGTGAGGGGCATATTTTATCAATCATGGCAGCTCTAGTCAATCACAGGTGTCATGTATGTGAAAAAGGACGGATAGCGCTTTCCTCCGAGTGTGTTGGAAAGAAACCGAAGCATGAGTTAGCTTTCAAGCGTCCTGATTGGTAGCATGCTAGGTAGGAACTGGGCATGACCAAATAAGGGATTGTTGTGGTGGCATGTTTAATCGCAGTGCATGATGGGATGAATAATTGATCAAATCTTTTGAAAAGAAAGAACCATTTGATGTTTTTGTTTCCATTTTCCGTTGGTGAGGTTTGTGTTTTGCGCTGGAGGGGAATAAGGGCTCGGAGCCGTATCCGCTCAGGGGACGGCGCCGTAAATCGCCACACCGCTGCTGGAACGGAACTGAATGTTTATTGATGTTTTGAGGATGACCTTTCGCTGAAGCTAACTGGATTATTTGTCAGACGTATTGCATGTATTTTTTTTCATGGCCTTTACGTTGACGTTTTAAAAGGAATATACACCGTAACCTCGTTTTTATTCTGTCTCTGTCTCTGAACAATAAATCATGACCTCATGACCACCTCCTACTGTCAGAAACCTCCCACTGCACCCTTTTTATATTAACTAGCAGATATTTTTGGACGATCTGCAGTAAATCAGTCATTCAGAAAAGTGACACTTCTATAACAAGACCTGCTGCTACTTCCTGTTGTTGATTGTTTTCCTATAGCTGCATGATGCAATGTATTCTGAATTTAATTTTACTGAGAATCATACAGCCCTATTTTAAACATTTAACTCGTCTTTAAATGACGACTCTGAATACACGATCAGCGGACACTGACCCTTTTCATTATCCTAATTCCATGTATGGTCACTACTTCCTTCCTGAAGCCTTTTTTCTCTCCTACAACTTGAGGATCAGATGCTGTCAGTTAAGGACGCTAAGAAATTACAAATGTACATTGTTTACAACAGTCCTAAAAAAAACTGTTGGCTCTTTCCAGTAATATAAACAAAAGATTTTTAGGGTGCGTTCTTCCTCCAGTACTCCACGCAAGAATAGGACACACTCAGCCTTTGCAATATATAAAACCCCCAAACTTCTTGAACTCATTAATAATTGATTGTCAGCATCACTGCGGTGTTAGCACGACCCAAGTCGAGTCACAATAAACGGTTCGTAACACGACACACGGCCAGACTTTTTTAGGCACAGGATAATTATTAGCGATGCTATTTGCTATCTTTCAGAACGCTTGAAGATTTTCTTTTTCAAAGGAGCCCTTGTGCAGCTGACAAACTCAGAATGAATCAATACGCTCTTCTGCGCTCCTTTCACGCCACCAAATTGAGATTTTCTGAAGAGCGTCGCTTTATATCTTATTCAACTGACAGAGCTTTTTTTTTTTATCCAGCACTCAGTGGCAAGTGCACACGGGGGTGGGGGGGTGGGGGTGTTAAAACGCTGACGTGGATCCGGTGTTTGATAGGCACACGGGGCACAAGGCAACGCTACAGTGGATCTTAATAGTCCAATTAGTGTCCTTCGGAGATTTAAGGACTGGATCGCAGAGTTCTGATTAGAATATGAGGAAACATGGGTACGTCGATATCGCTTTACTGAACATCCTCGTAGATTAATCCCACCCCTTCCTGTTACGGTGTGACCACTATCTAACTCTGAACACACGTATGACCTTTCGCATTGTAGTTAAATTTATTTTATTTACTATAATTATTTCACTGAAGCTAAACACTAACAGAGTGCTGACACTGGAGACTCCTTCCCTCTACCTTAAATCCATTTACAGGAAACTTAATGTTTTTAATATGGAGCGTTCCTTCTAAACGTCTGAGTGGATAATGACGTCATGGAGTACAGCTAGTACTGATGCAACAAGTACCAGTAGCACTGCCAGTACCAGTAGCAGCACTGGAAATAATATCAGTATGAGTACCAGTACCAGTATTAGGATGAGTATCAGCACCCATTCCAGCACCAGTACCACTACTAGTATCAGTATCAGTGTCAGAACTGGTATGGAACTGATACAAAGCTCAAGGATTTGGTATCAGATTCAGTACCAGTATCAACAGTGATATCAGTATTGGTACCGGTACCAGTGGTATATTAGTATCAGAGAAGAGAAAAGTGTGTATTGTTTGATCTCTGTTCTGAATATTTGTAATATTTCTTCCTCTTCTTCCCCGACACAGTGGCCTCGTACTCGGCTCTCATCAGCATCCTCATCATCAGTGCGGCCGCTTTCTGAAAGCGTCGGCTCTCTAAAGCGTTAATCTGGCTGGGGAATGGGAAGGTAAACATAGGAAGACTAGTAAAGGAGTCATGAGTTCCTGCATTGTTTTTTTTTCCTACCACCGTGCGCAGAACTCCAGTGAACCTCACCCCGGGGCAACTTCATTATTATAAATATAACAGTAATGACACGAACGTATAAGAGAAGAAAGGGTGATGAGGAGAGAGTGGAGAAAAGGTCCAGAGTGTGGATGAGTGTGAATGCGATCAGTTTCATAACCGCTCCGTCATCACGCGGAAAACCGACAAAGAGTTTTTAATCAAGAAGTGTCACCGCCATCGCCTTCTCTCCAGCACTCGCTCATGCTCTCTCTCTCTCTCTCTCTCTCTACTGATACCTCAGAATTATGTCCCGTGACCCCTCTGACAGGCGGTAATATAAAAGACTCAGAAAGACACTGGTGTAAAACATCATGTACGCTACACGTGTACACAACTAGCATTAAAAAACGTTTTCATACTGCAACAAGGTGGCGCTCTACATCACAAAGCACTAATAATACACTTAACAGAAAATAATTCAGAGTAAATACAAGTCATGTGTCCTAATCAAATTTATAGAAATTTGATAGAATTGAACCCCATGTTACCGCTAGTAAACGTTTGAACAACCGGAGAATGACGCGCATTTGTGTTTCTACTTGTTGTTCGCCATCTATATTCAACACGTGGACGTTTAAACGTTGTTCCATGGAGACGGAGGCATTCGCAAGTCGAGGAAACAGCGAAGGTGAACACACAGTGGAACTTTATTGTTTTTTATCTCCTGTGCCAGTGTGACGTCTCAGGATAGCAAAAAGCTAAAAACAGCATGTAGAAACATGGCTTGACTACAAATGTTCATTGTTCATTTTCTGAAGCGCTTAATCCTAATTAGGGTCGCGGGGACGCTGGCGCCCATCTCAGCCGACTCTGGGCGAGGGCAGAGTTCACCCTGGACAGCTCGCCAGGTCATCGCAGGGCAGACTATGAAATGGTAGCACGCCAAATTCGTAGAAACGTTACATGACTATGAAATGGTAGCACGCCAAATTCGTAGACGGATATGCGTAATATTCCTTTCTAAAGATAAGAAGAGACTCTGGGGACCATATGTAAATCAAGAGACAATACATGGGGTCGCACCTTCTACCCCGGGGTACAATTCTTAATTCATAGACATTTCAGGGCAAAACTCTGGATCCGTTTTAACGCTACACGATCCCCCATAATGCATCACACATACAGTATAACTAGCACAAACACACGTCTGTAAGTACCGATGCAGTCGTGAGTGTTAGAACGCCGCTCTTTAATTATCAGTTCGCATCACGTGCATCCAACACGCCACCGCTGACACTCCAACCCTGATCCAGAACCAATTGCTGGTAATTGTACTTCACGCAACCGTTCTATTTTATCTCGGCGCTGAACGTCGAGCCGCGGCTCCCAATTAATCCCGCCTATTAGACCCACTTTATCAGAGCGGCCCCTCCAAATATAGCCCCCTTGTTTCCAACAGCTATTCTCAGACTGCGGTTTCGTCTGCGTATGAACCCTAATCATTATCATCAGAGACCTACTTCGAGGCTGAGAAGAGTGCGCGACGGCGTGATAAGCGTGCCTTCTTTTAATCACACTGACTTTTTTTCCCCTTCTGTTCCGGAAATCTCTTCAAAGCATCCTTGCGTTCCTTCCTTCATTTCAGACGACACGTTGAGAACGTGCATGAGAAGACACGAGAAGACTGGAAATCAGTGAAAACAAGGTTGATTAGAGGGGTGATTAATTGACGGTGTGAGAATGAATCGGTGAAGAACAGATGCAGCGGTTTGGGATAATTGATTTTAATAGCGAGGAGAGAGGGGCGGACGTTGCCTTGCTTTGGCACTGACGGACAGGAGCGGTAACTAAAGGAGTGAAATAAAGCGATATGGTTCAGTTCGCCATCTGTCCGGTTTAATGTGCGGGCGCTCGAGTGCAGACGCTGAAATACCGTAAAGCATGAATGATTGGACTGTTGGCGAGATGTTCAGCTTCTCACCGAGTTTCCTGGACGTGTTTTAACTTTATAAATATTCGTATTAATCACACGCATCTTTTCATCTTTACGTTATTTTTCCCGTATCGGCGCGGCCTGCAGCGCCAGTTCAGTATCTCCGGTCGAGGGTTCAGGGTTGAGGGTGAAAAAGAAGTGGAAATCTTTACAGAACCTCAGGAAGTGATCCAATTTCCATTCACGACATCATGATCCATCCCCTCGTTTTATTTTATAGATTTTTTTTTAGATCATCACTTCCACATCCATTTACTGCTTTTAAAGCATTGCCATTTTTTCTGCTGTAAAAAATTTCCATTTTACCCAAAGTTCATTCTGGGGATTCAAAACATTCACTGAAAACATTTCATAAAACACACGAACATACCATCCAATCATCGCTCAAGAGTGCATGATGACCCCTCACTGATCCCACTACATGATAACCCGTCATCAGTTATCACATTCATGGTGACCTAATCACCAATCCCTACTGTCTAATTAACCAATCACAGATCAATAATCACCGATCCTGAACTTCAGACTAACCAATCACTCACCACTCCTATAGAGCTAACCAATCAGCTATCACCATTACACAATGATCATTAAATGAGCACTACCTTCCAATTAACCAATCACTGATCCCCATGTCATGACCACTAAAGCAGGCCTCACACTCTGACAGCGGATTAAAATGACGGCAGTGCTGTAAAACAATAGCGATCTGTAGGTGAAAGACGGTTAACGTTTAGTTAATAAGGTATACGAGGTATATGTTAAATAAGGTTATCGTGGTTCAGAAAGCTTTGTGAAAGATGACAACATGGCAACGAAAAAGCAGCGAGACGCTAATACATTTTTCAGAAAATCTCGTGGTGGTCAGTGTCGGTCAACGGCGAACATCATCACGTTGTCAAGGCAACGCCATCATAACCATCAGCCCCTGTGTGAGGCCTGCATAATATTCCAACCAATCACAGATCACCAATATAATAATCACTGATTCAGTCAACAATCACAGTAACCAATCACTGATCCCCACAGCCTAAAAACCAATCACTGACCAGCGATCAATACACTGATCATCAGTTACTGATCAGTGCATCATAATAACCAATCACAGATCACTACTGCACTGTGACCAATCACTGATCCCCACTGATGACTGATCACAAGTGGTTATGTAACCCGTCACTGATCACTACTGAGAGCGGCATGGTGGTGTAGTGGTTATCACGCCCACCTCACAACAAGAAGGTCCTGGGTTTGAATCCGGGCTCCGGCGAGGGCGTTTCTGTGTGGGGTTTGCATGTTCTTCCCCATGCTTGAATGTGTTTCCTCTGGGTACTCCGGTTTCCTCCGACAGTCCAAAGACATGCACATTAGGCTAACTGGGTGTTCCAAGTTGCCCCTTGGTGTGAGTGTGAACGGTTGTGTGTGTTGCCCTGTGATGGTCTGGCGTGCTGTTCATGGTGTACCCCGTCTTCACCAAGAGTCGGCTGAGATAGGCTCCAGCCTTCCCGCGACTGAAACAGGATTACGCGGTTTCGCAAATGAATGGATGGATGGATGGATGGATGGATAATCACCGTGACCAATCACTGATCTCCACAGTCGAATAACAAGTAACCACAAAAAAAAAAAAAACACAATCACAAAATTCTTGATTTTCTATTAAATCTTTTATAGTTAAAAAATTGTTTTGATTTCTCTCTAAAAAAAACCACCCTGTAATCTACTCAACACCTTCAGAAAACGCCCCTCCTGCAGGTAACGTTTGATATGCAAATGATGATCACAATATGCAAATGAACTCCTTCACGGACGGCTCGTCACCCCCCCCCCCCTTTCTGCGCATGCGCCAAGTGACTTTCCAGTCAACCCCGGTGAGTTAGCATTAACAATCAATTAACAACACAAACCATTATCCAACAGGTTTAACAGTGAAGAGGAGTCGCTGGTGGTTATTTTAGCGAGTAGAGAAGAGAAAGAGACGCTGATGGGGATGTCGGTGTGAGGAACATGGCGAAGGTTTCGGGTGAAACCGACATGACAGGTTGTTTTGGCTGTTCCTACCTGGTCCTGGTGCTGCTGAGGCGGTTTAGCCGACGCGCTGCGCTCTTTAGCCGAAGTCATGGAGACACTGAGGTGTGAGGGAGATAAGAGGACTGCTTCAGTGTGTGTGTGTGTGTGTGAGAGAGAGAGAGACTGAGAGAAAGATGTGATCAGGCGCTCGCGACCGTTACCTACCCGTCTCGAGCCGAAATGGAAAACTGCGCGTGGGATTCACGCTCGAGCGCTTGGTTGCCTAGCAGAGCTGCGCGAGAGAGAGTGAGCGAGAGAGAGAGAGAGAGCGCGCATCTGAGGTGCTGTCAGTGGGCGGGGCCAACTCATTCCCGCTCTTTTTTGGAAGCTGCTTCTCCACAGGAACTGAAGGTTGTTTTTATTCAGCCATGTTGTTTTTATTATAAACGAGTATTTATTTATTTATTTATTTATTTAATTAATTACTTTATGATAATAATATGCTAATTTATTGTAAGTATGAGATTTGTTTTTCACTGAGATCAATAACACGAGGTACTATCGTCTATAATATGAAGCTAGGCTAATCGTACAGGAGCGCGCCGCCGTCACCCAAACAATAACAACAAAATATCATTCAGAAGGTCCTGGGTTCGAGTCCCGGGCTCGGCTGTGTGGAGTTTGCTTCTTCTTCCTGTGCAAGGGTTTCCTCCGAGTACTCCGGTTTCCTCCAACATCGATGTCAACCTGCGATGGTCTGGTGAGCTGTTGAGGGTGTACCCCGCCTTCAGCCAGAGTCGGCCGAGATAGGCTCCGACCTCCCAGCAACCCTAGTAGGATTGAGCAGTTCAGTAAATAAATAAATAAACAAACTAACTTGTTGTAATTTCCCCCTGTAGTATTTTTTTATGCTCCGGTGAAAATAAAAAAGGAAAACTTTATTTAATACAGGTGTACTTCTGCTCAGTATTTGCTCCTTCTTTTTTTCGCAAGTGGATTCGAGGAAAGGGTCTTTTTGGCCGTCTTCAATTTTTCCCGAGGCAGGTTCCTCGGCACTTTTCCCAGCACCTCTCCCGGAGTGACACGCCTCAGAATATTTAATCGCCAGATCTCAAACGCTGAAGAGATGTAAACCTAAGCCGGCTGGTACATGAATAAATACAGCAAATCCAATACCTGGGGAAATATTTACCCCACTGCCTCCAAACCAAACTTCAAGGTCCCAACCTTGGTCTGGTCCGGAAAGGTCTCGTTGTTAAACCATCCAGAAGAAAGCGCACTGATATCTTCAACATCACCGAAAGACTCGGCCCTAATTTTAGTGTATAACTGACACCGTTCTCTCTCTCGCTCGCTCGCTCGCCCTCTCTCTCTCACACACACACACACACACGTTTCCGTTTCTGAGAGGTGTCACACTGCGTCCTCCCTTTTCCTCTCATGTAGAAGTCTCTGGAACGTTCCAGACAGACTCTAACGGATGACAGGTCTGAAAATGGAGAGAACTCGATCGCACAAAGGTGTCCGTCCATCAAGGAATCATTTCTACCGAGCGTGCATCGATTCGACCTTCATGAGTTACCAGTCGAACGCTGATGTGAGCCCGCGGTATATTAATGAGAGAGGGAGGTGTGTGTGAGTGTGTGTGAGGAGTTGTAAAATTACGTGGCTCGTCGCTCGTGTTAATAAGAATCCACCGTTAAATCGAGCGAGAGCGCATTGGAACAGAGCTTCAACGCCTTCGCCAAGCAGAGATGAGATCCGGGGCTAACATTTAATGTAAAAGGATCGATACACCCGTCCCCTAACTATCAAAACCGTGTTGCCTTGGATCCCTTAAGGCTCACAAACAGATCTGGAAAGTACGCAGAGATTTTTTCCTGCAAGCATTCAGTAGATACCACCACGCTGGGACTGTTGGGCCCTCGAGCAAAGCTCATAAGCCTCAACTGATCAGTTGTATAAAAAATATATATTAACGTAAGCCGCTCTGGAGAAGAGCGTCTGCCAAATGGCGTAAATATAAATGTAGATTCCATGTGAAGTCCATGTCAGATATGGACTATATAAGATATAGTCCATATATAAGATTTATTCAGCTTTCATTTGTTAAAAATAAAATACACAGATAAAATTGAACTGAACTGGATTAAAGGTACAGCGTGCAACATTTCGAGGATCCATTAGCGGAAATTTTACATATTTATATCAGCAATAAATAAGTTTTCATTCATCTATAATCGTTAAAAAAAGTCGTTGCGTTTTCAGAACCTTCGAATAAACTATATATCTACATGGGGAGAGGGTCCCCTTTTCATGGAGGCCGCCATCCTGCAGCATCATGTTACAGAAGCATACAGGCTTCAAGGGGAGGGGTCGGAAATGAAATTTCAATTGGTTGCAATCTGGGACCTCATCACTACGTACCTCTAAATCTTACACACTGTACCTTTAAAAAGTGTGGAATAAAAGACCCGAACAAAGGTACTGTTCAACAGTGGAAGTGTCTGTATCTACACCGAAAGTCTGTAAAAAGAAAATGCGGTTCACTTCACATGGATGACGAAAGCTGGTATGAGTCAAGTGTCTCCTTTCTGCCTGTGTGCATGATGGCTTTAAAAATAAGAACATTACAGCACAAAGGACCGTACTACAAATCATCTACTCGTGGTACTCATGATTTTTTTTCTTCTTCCTGTCTTTAGACCCGAAGACGTGATTACACGTGCACGTGTGTAAGCGAGGACAAGATTTATTATTTATTGTCCATGAAGCTGATTTTTCTCAACAGTCAGGAGATCTCTGAATCCCACCTGCCCATGATATCACCTACAGCTACGCCGCGGCCGTTCTGCATGCTAATTAACTCTTAATTCCTTTTAATAGAACAAAAACTTTTTCATTTTTTTCCCCCCACATTCGGATCACAATGGTGGTTGTCATGGCAACTAAGTGCAGCTCTTTTGCCTTTGTTTTGTGAACTAGAAATACAAAAAAACATGTTTCTGTTGTGCATCACATGTTCTACTAGCACAGATGATATTATCTCCTTAAAAATGTATTCAAAATATAATATGTTTTGTTTTATTAAAAAAAATTTTTTTTTTAAATAATAAGCTGTTATGTAATGCGTGGAAAAGAAAATCATAATAGCATAAACAGGTTGTTAACATTTTCAGTACGGCAGCGATTTTAGCTATTAATTATTTCTTAATTATGTATAAAATATTCCTGATGGTTTTATTTCCACAATCATCACTGTGACTTCACAAAGTCACTAAAATCATAAAAAAAAAAAAAAAGTTCAAAAGCAGAAACCAAAACAAACCAATTTTAAATACATTTTTCAGGAAACATAGATAATAAAGAATGATTGATTCTGGCCACGCCCATTTCAAGTTTAAACTGCAACGCAGATATTTGAAATGGTGAACTGATACAGGGTGGTATAGTGTATCACATATCCGCCTCATACTCAGAAGGTCCTGGGATCAAGTCCCAGGTAGAAATTCTTGGATAAAACTTATATTACAAGACGTTTTTAAATAGATTTAAGTTTAAAGGTTAACCTGCAGTTTTGAAAACGTACCATTTATTCCTATTATGTCCCATGAAAAGGTTACACCTCTGGCTACCCAGTTATTCACCTAATGTCCTATGTTTTAACAAGTGTCTCGCTAATATTATACAGCTATCCAGTTCCACAAGGTTCTCCATTAGGACCGCTGCTCTTCTTATATACTAAATTACAGTACATATTTAGTTTCTTTTTGAATTTTTTTTCTATACCGTATTCATTCCGCAAGGACTTCTGCATTTAACCCATCCAAAGTGAGCACACACACTCAGAGCAGGGGCTGCCACACATTGCGGCACCTGGAGAGCAGTTGGGGGTTAGGTGCCTTCCTCATGAATGTGGAGGTGCAGCTGACTCCCCCAGCCACCACACATTTGTTCCTGCTGGTTCAGGAATCGAACCAGCGACCTTTTAATCCACGGCTGCCAACCAAAGTAGCCGTCCAACGTAGGGCTCGAACCCACGACCCTGAGACTCGTGCTCTACTGACTGAGCTAGCTGGGCTTCCTAATTAATATAAAGATTAATCAAGCGTGTGTCGTAGCGGCTTCTCTGTAGGCCTCAGAAAAATATTCAGTACTTTATTCAAGATAAAAATAAAATATTGATAGTTGTAGCTCTACTACAATCCTAAAGAATACATATTTTGGCACAGTGACTACATTTGGCCTGAAACTTCATTTCCAGTAAAGTGATTTTTTTAATAAACAAGATATAATACAAATCTGCTGTACTGCAGCGGTAAAACGTCGGAGAGTTCCAAGGAAGGCCGTCTCACGCTGCTGGCCAGAGCGAAATCGTGTTTACTGGACCGACTATCCATATATTAGCAGATGCTTCCTCGCAGAAGCCAAGCAAAACATACGCTCATTATGCTGAAGTGCAAGCCAGCAAAAATATATCTTTCTTTTCATTTAGCCTTGAGCTGAAGTGCCAGCTCAGTTCTCACTCCAGTCGCCGTGTGGGATAAGGCATGTCGTCTCTGAGCGTCCGTACACACCATCAGTTTTCACCGCAACAGGAAGAGATAATGATTCGAATTGGAAAATCAGTACAACGGTCCACGAGACACGTGCATGGATGTACAACCTGAAAAGGGAATCGATTCCAAACGTGTAATGCCATCAGAAATCCACGCACCAGGAGAGGTGGCGTGATCCAGGTCTCTTTATTTACTGGCTTCGAGCAAACGTGGCTCAAGTCAACGCGGAAGGATGTATCTCGGAACATATTTCACAAACACTTTAAAGATACTTCATGGCGCCTGAGTGGCGTGATGACAAGGTGGGTGGCTATCAACCTGGAGATCGCAGGTTCAAATCCAGGTCGATGCCAGTCGTCCATGGTTGCTGATTGGCTGAGCTCTCACAGGAGGGACTCCACTAAAAAATAAACCACAAATGGTCAAATTCAACCACTGCATCAGCCTATGAACTTTTCAGCCCAACCTCGTATTTTGAGGAAATTTTGTGAACTCGCTTTCTGCGGTTTTTGCACAATATTCTAATTTTTCGAGTTTCACCTGTACATCAGGAGGACACTCTTTGCGTTTGCCAGTAGGGGGCAGTCAGAATGCTATAAGATGTTTCAGAATCAGAATACTTTTTTGATCACGGAGGAAGTTGTGTGCACACAGTTGCTCCGTACCAAGTAAAGAATGAGACAAAGATAAAAGTCTCAATAAAGAAATAAAGAATAAAGTTTCTCAATCATTCCTGAACTTGCTGAACAAGGTAATCCTCTACTAGGTTCACGGGGAGGCTGGAGCCTATCTCAGTCGGGGTACACCCTGAACAGCTCACCAGTCCATCGCAGGACCAACACACACACAACCACACCTAGGGGCAATTTGGAACAGCCTAATGTGCATGTCTTTGGACTGTGGGAGGAAACTGGAGTACCCTAGAGGAAACCCAGTAAACTCTACACAGAACCACCCTTGCCGAGCCTGGGACTCGAACCCAGGACCTTCTTTTTGTGAGTTGGACATGCTAACCACTACACCACCACCACAATATATTTAATTCATTCATTCATTCATTCATTTTCTTCCGCTTGTTCCGGGGTCGGGTCGCGGGGGCAGCAGCCTAAGCAGTGAGG
>JBCNYH010000011.1:24109681-24120580 GCA_039654325.1 Tandanus tandanus | reverse complement strand
CCGTACAGACCGAGCCGCGTGAGGGATCTCACCGTACAGACCGAGCCGCGTGAGGGATCTCTCCGTACAGACCGAGCCGCGTGAGGGATCTCACCGTACAGACCGAGTCGCGGAACTGAGGAACGAGAGCTTTCTGTCAAGTAGCAAGCACTTCACAGGACTTTAAAACCTCTTTATTCCTTTGGATATTCCCTGTATGCCTTTTCTTTTTAAGAAAACAATGAATGCTTTTCTGGAAGCTGCTAAAGATCACAGCGCACGGTGTGGCTAGCTAACGGCTGAGTTACCAGTCGGATACGCTCAGGGCCAGCTATGTGAATTATTGCCCACTCAACAGCCAATCAGATTGCATGTACTTTTGCTGCCATATAATAAATGACAGAAAACTTCAACTCAACAATATCAACTTTTTAGCTCAAAGCAATTTCCTCAAGTTCAAAGTAATTTTCAAGTTTCTCCTTCTCACACTTTTCATTCCAGCGATGTTTTGAGTCAGTTTATTAGCTCATTAGCCATCTAACAGATAAAAGCTCATGTTAGCTGTGAGAGCGACATAAACCCCAACGCCGCTATAATACTTTTGAAATATGGAGTGTTTTATAGCTGCTGTTTGCACTCATAAAGAGCTTCATCTGCCATTTTGTTGTTGTTTTGAAATAGAAATTGCATTATTGCAATGCCTTCTGGGTAACTTCTGCTCTTATAGTGATAACGAGTCCCTCCATCCCTCATTAAACGGTCGTGTGCTAAACTTGAAACAGACCTGAAATTGAGACTAATGGCGAGGAGAGGAGTTGACGGGGGCATGATAAAAGCGGAGTTGAAACACAGCCAGATTCTCTGATAAAGTCCCGTTCCGAGTTCATACACAACCTTCAAAGCATCGTGACTCGATCACGCTTCGGCTCATCGAACCGTCACCTGCACCTTTTTATATTCAAGAGATGCTTGACCTGATGTGGTGAAGAACACACCTGTATTCATTACTTCAGTACTCAGCGGGTCATTTATTTTTGGCGCCTGTCCTACAGCATCTTAAAAGATTCTGAATTATTCGTTTGCGTGAGTCACTTAGTCTCAGGAACCTTAGAGGCTTGGGGCAGTATTTACTCTGGGAAAGTTCCTTGTATTCAGAATCGCGTTATGCTCAATGCTGGTGCTCGATAGACGTGCGTTTTTTTTTTTTTTTTTATATTATATGAAGAATATCTTGACACCAAGATATCCTGGAAAAGAGTACTGTAGCAGAATGTATCACGATATTTATACTATCTCATCGTATCACTCAGACCGTAACGAAAGTACTTCATTCTAAAGAAAAGAGTTTGGAATATAGTTTATTATTTTTGTTTGATGTTATTTATCTTTATCATGTGACTCTTTAAAATGTCAGTGTCTGTGTTAGGGGTCAGTTGAAGGGTGCTGTGTGTGTTTAACCCTGTAATTGAGGCTGGCAGATTCTACAGAAACCGATGGATGCGTTGTCATCGGGAATATCCTGGTGCAGCCATGTCTCCACGAAGCACATGAACCTACACTCCCGATACTGCCTGTGACTCCGGGCTAGCGCTGTCAGCTAGTCCATTTTATTCGCCAGTGACCTCACGTTAGACGGGAGTCACAGCTTGTACCTCTTCCTCTCTGTAAGCCTCCACTGTCTCGCCGCCTCCCTCCTTCTCCTCAGATTTCAGAAGGTAAGTCCGTGGGTCTGGCCGCAAATCCGGCCGGCATCAGGGCGATCAGCTGATCCCGGGAGTAAACAAAGCGCGCGGCGTGTCATTGCTGCGCTGCGGCCCCCAACTCTCCATGAAAGTAAAAGTTCCGCAGCGATAAAAGGTACAAAAACTCTCTCAACCCACATATTGAGAGGGCAGCTAATTATAAGTAATAAAATAATAAGTACAAGAAGAAAAAAGTTAAAGTAAGAAAAAGAGTTTAAAGTACAGGAAGGGCAGGAGCGACTGAAACAGGCTGCACGCCGGGTAACGCATGCGCACTTATAATACGTTAGAAACCGCATACGTTACTTGATGCGATTGTTATATCAGTGGACAGAATGTTATTTATGAAATTTGGTAAAATACGAATCGAAATTCATTCACCTTGAAGCTTTCAGTTTCCAAAAACCGCCTTCGCTCATGCGTTAGCAGCTGGTGTCGTGCTACTTCCTGCTTCGATGAGGTAATTTCCTCTGCGAAGTTGGCGAACGTGACAGCTCTGCTGGGGACAGAAATAACGTTCGCTTTGCTGAAGTCGGCTTCCTTGCCTGGTTAACTTTACTCCAGCATTATTCACCAACCGGGTTGCGATGAGATCAGCCTTCCCAGTGTCTTAATGTCCACGTCATTCAGAGCGAATGAGACACGGGTTTCTCAATAAGGCCGTTGCTAACGTTACGTTGATGGACAGACAGGTATGTAGCGTTTGCAACTCTGATAAGGCATTGGTTTATGAAATGAGGGATATTTTTCTGTCCACTTTTGAGCTGTTTGTAGAACAAAAGGTCTAACCGCACTGTGATTCGCTCATGCAGACACTTTATTCAGTGTTAATCCTCTGTGCATCGTCTGTTTCCTGATAAATCGTAATACCATTTGGGTCATTAGATTTTAATAGTACATGTTAAAATAGACACACTTTCTGTAGAATCTGCCGGCTGTAATAGGTTGTGTGATTGCGTTCCGTGTGCTCTCTGTACGTTAGATTGACGTTTTCCCACCGCCATGCCTCAGAGGGACGTCTGTGTTCTACAGCAACCTGAACAGAACTGAAGGCAATCTCACAGCCCAGTGTCATTCAAGGTTATTTTCATTACCAGGTCTCAGGCGTAGTCGTGATCTCTTCAAATTGCAAGAAGGAACGAGAACATTAGCTGGTGATTCGGGGACCGGAACGATCCGTCCCGGCTGAAATTCAGGAGACGGCGCTTCTCCGGAACAATAAGAGCGTATCAAACACTCCCTGTTCATAAGAGGAACACGATTAACTTGATATGTCCTCCGAATTCACTTTACTGATTAATGTTTTCACTAAAGTAACAAGAACACTGAAGACTCTTCTCCTCCGTGAACAGGCTATACACACAATAAAAAACAAGTGAAAAGGTGAAGTGTGATTGTTCCCATCAGCTCTCACTTGTCTTTAAATGGGATTAAAAGTTTTAGCACCCTATATTTTGTAAAAAACTGAGTTCTACAGGTTTTGGTTTCCCAACTGTTCCTTTTCAAAAAGAATTAAATCTAACAGGGCGGCACGGTGGTGTAGTGGTTAGCATGTCCACCTCACAGCAAGAAGGTCCTGGATTCAAGTCCTGGACTCGGCGAGGGCGTTTCTGAGTGGAGTTGGCATGTTTTCCCTGTGCATGCATGGGTTTCCTCCTAAATTTCAAAGTTATGCACAAATTGCCCCGAGGTGTGAGTGTGAGTGTGAATGGTTGCATGTGTATTGGTCCTGCAATGGACTGGCGAGCTGCTCAGGGTGTACCCCGCCTTTGCCCAGTGTCAGCTGAGATGGGCGCCAGTCTCCCCGCGACCCTTGTAGGATGAAACGTTTCAGCAAATGAATAAATGGATGATTAAATATGACAGATCATGTTTTTTCCCCAAACATTTACAAAATGATTTTGAGATACATTATTATTATTATTATTATTATTTTCTTTATGTTCAAGTGAAAAGAGTTCAAACTCTGCTGATTTAGCTAATTATCTTGTCAACGAGTATTTTATATTAAATCTGCAAATGCCAGATATTAAATATTTTCTTGGTAATTGGCAAAAATGTTGGATTTTTTCCAGACTTTCTCAGCTTGGTTCTTTCCAGATGTATATCTTACCTTCACATCAGGTTTATCCATTTCTTCGATTAAAAACAAAAATAAAAAATAAGCAAATGAATCGGTCCTTGGATTAAACCCTGAGGAACGCCGACTCCTGCAGACTTGTTTAGTAATCACCTGTGAAGTGAAAGCTGGTCAAGGATTCTTGGCTGAGTAAACAAGAAACTCTGAGCCGTGAAGAGCTTTTTAAATTGCTTTTAAAACATGCAGGCTTTTGGATGATTCAGCACTCATTTAAGGATCGTTAGCTTAAACAAACACCGCTATCATGAAACGATGATTTATGGGCCTTCTTTACTTTCGTATTGTTCTTCTGTGATGGTGATAAAAAGATGCTTTTGGAAATGAAAGTTATTAACTGATGCCAAAAATGATATTGAATAAAAATTCATAATAACCAGCGGGGTGTAAACAAACCCCAAAGGTGATTCATAAAGAAGTCAAAACCAATTACTAAACTAATACTTAAATATATATATATAACAGAATATATATGATTTATCATACTATGTTATATTATATATTAATGAAGAGGAAAATGGATCTTGCACCATCCCTTCGAGCCAGACAGAAGGAAGTGAGGAAGTTAAAACGGAAAGTAAAGGACAGATTACGGGTGAAAGTGAGAGGAGGGATAATACTCAGTATGTCAGTGGATTTATTCACAAATCATTCGCGGTAGTGTTTACAGAAGAAACGTGGTGTTTGTTCCTGGATGTGTTTAAATTTATGCCTTAGGAGACCCACAGATGCGACGTTTAGTGCTTTACGTGAGTAGAGTGAGAGAGTTTAGAAAGGAAATATTCATGTCCTGTGTTTTATGAAAATTTACACTTCAGGCGAATTGTTAATGCGAACGTTACCACATCCTGACGCACACAATCTCTAAATTACTTTACACTCGCTAGATCAGTTTAACCGTTCTAAATTGCTTTAGTTTCTATATTATTTTACACTCTCAAATTTACTTTCACTCAATCAGTTTACACTTGCTGGATCAGTTCACACTCCTAAGATGAGTTTACACTCTCTAAATTACCTTACACTGATAAGATCATTTTTCATTAGGCCACTTGTTTTTTTTGGTAATTTCTTGATTGAAAATTGCTTTTTGTTTTTTTTCTGTCTTGATTTTGTGGTTTTTACGTGTTTGAAATAAAATAACAATCAATCACTCAATTCCTAGTGGGAGGAGCTAACATGACAGTTCATTTCAAGAAGCATTTACTTTCCAGTCAGAACCGAAATGAAAGCATGGTCGAGGTCAAACTCGCAGCCACGCCATTACCGCACGAATTAGCATATCTGAATCTGTGTGTCAGTAAACATCACACGCAATCACACCCTGCATGCGAATCAATCGCGAGCAGAAGGACACACTCAGGGCTTGTTTAAACCACTGCACTGCAAAGAGAAGTCAGAGAGATCGGCTACACTCAAATAAACATTTCCCAACACAAGCACTCGAGTGCTCAACCATCTGATCATTAACGGCGTTTCAGAGATGCACCACAAGCCACAAAAGATGTTTTTCTCCATCCAGTAATGAGCACGGAAGCGTCTCTCGTCTTGGCTAAAACACAACGCGCTCATCACAATCAGGTTCAAATCAGTACTCTGAGTTTCGTACCATAAATTCACACTCACTCGTTTGTAATATAATCGACAAGTCATGTGATAAACACTAGCATCATAGCAAACAATATAAAACACCAACCAGCATTGTAGCGAACACTATCAAACACGCTAGCATTGCAGTAAACAGGATAAAACATGCTAGCATTGTCATTTGTAAAGAGTAGGCCATTGGGTTGATGGCCTGGCGAGCTGTCCAGGGTGTACCCCGCCCTCGCCCAGAGTCGGCTGAGATGGGTGCCAGCCTCCCCACGACCCTAATTAGGATTAAGCGGTTCAGAAAACATGAATGACTAGCTAGCATTACAGTGTACAGTATTAAACACAAACTAACATTAAAGTAAACAAGCAAATTGCTAACTACAGACTGAATTATATTTCAAGCTAACAAAGCCCAGGAACTAGCATTATTGAAGCTAACACTTCTTGTATAGGGAAATTAATGTTTCTTTTTAAATATTAATATGTTTCTAAAGTAAGAGCTATTGTAAATAATCGTTATGCTCTTCAGTATTTTACATTCTATAATCACTTTTAAATAAAGAGTTCCTAATCGTGTTATCTTGACCCTGACGGTAATAAAAGTTCCCTTCCTTTTAAACCAAAGTGATGTATGCTAGCTATGCTAAGTATGCAAGTAGTGAGAGGGACAGGAGGGTTAAACCCCCTGATGTCTGGCACCTTAAGCTCATTAAAACATTCGAGCAGTCAGACCATCAGCGCTCCATATCAATGCGCTGATGCATCGTTATTATCGTAGCATATTGACCTACGCGCATTTACCAACGTAAACAGCTGAGCGTGCAACAACAGGCTTAGGTTTTAAATACTGTGTGCATTAAGTGGAAACATTTCCCTTACAGTAAACAGCAGGAAATGTGGTGATGGAGACCATTAGCATGGATTTCTGAGAGCTAATGGACGTGACAAAGAGCGCCAAAACGCAAACACGCGCACGCATTTTCCGCAATTAAGACGGAGAGCAACGGAAGCAGAAAGAATACAAAACATCTTGCGAAAAAAAAAAAAAAAGCAGTGGCTTCATTGCTGAGTCCATTCAGTAAAAAGAACTTTACATAATGTGCGCTCTAGCATTTTGGCTAAAACGCATATAAATTAGCATTTTCAATACTTTCCTCTCAGCACTCATCCTACAAGTTATCTTCTTTTTAATAGCCTACCAGTCTTTTATTGTTTTTTATACAAAATGTTAGCTTGTACTGGTTAACTTGCGTTCAGTTGCTAAATTAGCTTTCACTCCTTAGGTTAGCTCAGTCTCACCAGGTCAGAGTCTCGTCTTAGCCAGTCTTCTCTCACAGTGTTCGCATTTTCTCACTACATTAGCTTTTCCTTGCTAGGTAAATTTTTTTTAACTTTCAGATGAGCTTTCAGTTGCTAGGTTAGCTCTTGTTGACTCCATAACTTAGCCTTCGCTCACTAGGTTAGCTTTGCTTTGCTAGGTTAATTTCACTCACTAGTTTGGACTCTAGAACGTCTTCAGTTTTCGAGGCTGGGATTTTCTTACAAGGTTTTTTGTGATCTAAAATAAAGAAATAAATAAAAAAGATCTTGATCGCGTGTCAGTGTTTGAGTTTTGAATCCACAGTGGTGGCCATCTTGGTGAGACCGCAGTATGGAGTGGTATGGTTGGAAGCCAGAAATTTAATTGCTGAAGGTTGGCATGTCTTGTAATCATAAGTTCTCCAGTAATCTCTCTAAGTTCATAACAATAATAAGCTGCTTGAGGTATTTTAGATTGGAAATCTAATCGAGTGTAACTTATATGACTTTCACAGTGCTTTGAAGCGTAACGTGGTCTCACCAAGATCACCTAGAAGCACCAGGATCCCAGAACACCAGTTTGTTTTATATATCAGTTCTGTGGCACTGTGCAAGAACTGGACAACCCACTGTACTGTAGACCTTAGGCTTCATAGTACAATCTAGAAAGTTCTTCGAACAGAATTAGTTAAAGAGGCCGTTTCCCAAGTTTTGTTGATTTTTTAAAAATAAAAGGTAATTTTAGAAAAACAAAAACTCATCTTGTTTTTTCTCAAAATGAACATTTAGTGGGTTGTCTGGTTCTTGCACGGTGCCACAGAGGTGTTTCTCAGACTCCAAAGTTGCTTTTATACGGTGGGCGCAACGTGTTGCCCTTTCCAAGGTACCGCAAATTGTTCTAGCTTTGCCAAAGAATGGCCCCGCCCACTTTACACTTACAGGAAGAATAGCATCAGCTGTTATTCAGATTTTTCTGTAGTAAAGATTATGCAGCCCTCTAGAACTTAATAAGAATTTAAAAACCGACAAATTTGTTTTAGTGTTTAACGCTGATGGCAATAATCATTTCTGTGATTGGTCCAGATCTTAAAAATGCATGATGTTTAGCGTTAATAAGTTTTTATAACAAAATCATTCACTCCTTTGCTGAACCACTTGGCTGGAGCCTATCTCAGCTGAATCGGGGCAAGGGCGTGGTGGGACAACCCGAACTGCTCACCAATCTATCGGAGGGCCAACACCCACACACACACACACACACACACACACACACACACACACACACACACACAACAATTCACACTCACACTCACATCTAGGGGCAATTTGGAACAGACAATTAGCCTAATGTGCATGTCTTTGTACTGCAGAAGGAAACTGGAGTACCTGGAGGAAACCCATGCCAGCGCAGGGAGAACATGCACACTCCACACAAATACACCCTCGCTCAGTCTAGGACCCGAAATCAGGACCTTCTTGCTGTGAGGTGGACGTGCTATCCACTACACCACCGTACTGCTGCCCTAAAAATGATCATAAATAAATGAAATATTAATAATTAAGACCACTAGCCTCCAATCCAGCACCAGACTGAGACATAAAAAATAAGATTTAGGAATAAACGAACAAATAAACTCCGACATGGTGTTTAACATCCTGAAGATGATTCATTTCCTCGAACAGCACATCCTGCAGGTATTTAATTCCTCTCGTAGCACAGAAGGCTCACCACTCACCACTACAGCGTTTTAATTATTATAATAAAATAACCACGTCATGCTTTTAACTCATTCAGGATTAAAGTTAATGTTGCACTTGTGCTAGAACAGCTATAAAGATTCGTTTCAGGTCACCAGCATCTCTTTTTTCTCCGTTGAAGTAAAACCACGCGGCGAGAAATCTGCTATCAGAAGCGTTAACATCGGAGTACGCCGCCATGAAAATTACAACGTATTTATTGAAGTGACGTGTAAATCTAAAATGATTGACAGTCATTGCGTTCTTCTAAACTCCTTGACAAGCAGCTACTTAGCTTACAGTAGGTAAATCTCAGAGTTACCATAGCAACGATAAACAGTCCGGGGTTTATTACTCGAAGACTTCATCGTACACATCTCTGAAAGTTGAAAAGTTGCTATGGAAACGATAACTCATCAAAATGAGCATGTAAATATAAACCATCTGCTGCTGTAGAACATTAATCAACTAAATTCTGACCAATCACAATCCAGAACCCAACACCGAACCCTCGACTCAACACACTTACACACGTTAACACTCTCGCACAATCCCAACACACATCAGAACATGATTTGAGTTCATAGAGAGACTTACGCTCCACAGACGCGCCACTCTGGACAGCTTGCGTCTCTTCATGCTGCACGCCGACGAGGAGTGTGTGAGCAATGGAGTGTGTGTGAGTGTGTGTGTGAGGTGGAGGGCTCGGGTCAAGGGCTGATGATGGGGTTTTATGGAGCCTCTTTAAGTGCACCTGACCATGAGTCTAACCGCACACACACACACAGAGCTACTCAGCATTCTGCTTGCCAGACGCCCACATTAAGGCTTCCCCGTAATGTGTGTGTGTGTGTGTGTGTGTGTGTGTGTGTGTGTGTGTGTGTGTGTGTGTGTGTGTGTGTGTTCTGTAAGACAAAAGTTTGTCTGTCCTCAGCAGATTAATTTTCTCATACAGCAGCTCCGGTTCACATCAACACACTCGCTCTAATGCGTTATCGTCTCTATGGTAACAGCTCATTCGCAGGGACTCGTCCGGCGGGCGTTCCACATGTACGGATCCCGTAACAGTTCACACGGTTAAGTTTTTTTCTTTATTTAACAGGAATGTTTTTTCTTTTCTTTTTTTTTTACAGGAAGGAGTCTTCAGTGTTAGAGCTGAACCTGTAACTTAAAGTTTTCTGACATCTTCAGGACAGAGCTCCGCCCACCTCATCACACGCCACATCATCCATCCCTGAAAAGCTGGCTAGCTCATACACATTACACAGAGCCACGTGAAAAAGTGGAGTACGCCGTTACACTGATCAAACCTTCTAATCCAGTTTCAGATCAGGTGCCATTTGGTTCGAACCTCCTGCAGGTGGATCCTGTCTAATTTAAACCTGATATTTCGGGTCTGGTGTTCTCCTTCCTATTGAAGTGTGTGGTGTCATATTGCAAGATCTAAAGAACCCCCTAGCACCTTCAGAAAAAAGGTTGTGGATTCCTAACAGAGATTTAAATAGTGAGATGTCAGTTATTTAATATTTTGGTTTTAAATAAATAATTCCATCATCATCATCATCTTCTTCTGCTTGATTCGGGGTCGTGTCGTGGGAGCAGCAGCCTAAGCAGTGAGGTCGAGACGTCCCTCTCCCCAGCCGAGAGACGTAGTCCCTCCAGTGTGTTCTGGGTCGACCCCGGGGTCTCTTCCCGGTCAGACATGCCCGAAACACCACACCAGGGAGGGGTTCAGGAGGCATTCTAATCAAATGCCCACGCCACCTCAACTGGCTCCTCTCAACGCGGAGGAGCAGCGGTTCTACTCCGAGCTCCTCCCGGATGACCGAGCTTCTCACCCTATCTCTAAGGGAGAGACCTGCGAAGGAAGCTCATTTCAGCCGCTTGTACCCGCAATCTAAATAATTACACCTAAAAGAAAATCATCAACATCTCGCGTAAATTTCAAATGACTGCCAATTTTCCCAGGACTGGACAACCCAGCAAATTCATACAGAGAGAAGACTGATGGGAAACTAAGGCTCCAATAAAACGTTTTTCACAGGATCTGCAGGTGACTCTAACAACTGTTGGTGTTTACTGCGGTCTCACCTGCTGCAGGTGACTCTTACAAGTTTGACCTGCATGGGAAGCGTTTCGAGGAAAAAAGACTTTACTGTCCAAAAAAAAAACCCCATAAATAAATATAAAATAAACAAATAAATGTTGCTTTAAAAATGTTAATTAATGCATATTTAATTCCATAAAAATCAAATTTCATTAATTATTTTTAAATAAAAACAATACCAGAAATTGGCACAGCAAGAAGTTCGATTCCCAGGCTCGGGGTGTATCTGTGTGGAGTTTGCATGTTCTCTCCGTGCTTGCGTGGGTTTCCTCCGGGTACTCCGGTTTCCTCCCACAGTCCAA
>JBCNYH010000011.1:24104191-24109581 GCA_039654325.1 Tandanus tandanus | reverse complement strand
TATCTATCTATCTATCTATCTATCTATCTATCTATCTGTCTGTCTGTCTGTCTGTCTGTCTGTCTGTCTGTCTGTCCATTAAAATAAATTTTATACCTTAATATAATTTTTGGGTGGCGCGGTGGTGTAGCCGTTTGCACGTCCGCTTCACAGCAAGAAGGTCCTGGTTTCGAGTTTCGAGAGAGGAGAGAGAGGAAAGAAGGAGAGAGAGAGAGGAGAGAGAGGGGAAAGAGAAGGAGAGAGAAGAGGAGAGAGAAGAGAGACAGAGAAAGAGAGAGAGAGAAGGAAGGAGAGGAGAGAAAGAGAGGAGAGAAAAGAGAGAGAAGAAGAGAGAGGAGAGAGAAGACAGAGGAGAGAGAAGGAGAGAGAGAGAAAGAGAGAGAGAGTGAAAGAGGAGAGAAAAAAGAGAGAAGGTGAGAAAAGAAAAGAGAGAGAAGACGAGAGAGGAGAAGGAAAATCACACACACTGGAGTAATGAGCATCAGCAGGGGATATGTGGATATTTCTGGAGTGTGAGCTCCTCTAGTGGCAGAACACTGACATGACACTTTGAAAGATCTCAGGCACGAGACACACTGGATCACACTGGATCACAGCACCAGGAGCGGAGACATGAGAAGCCTGTATGAGTTCGGGGGAAATATCAGGGTTCATAAAGTGTTCGGAATCATTTGTGTGTGTGTGTGTGTGTGTGTGTGTATGTGACTCTGCTTCAGTGCACAATGTCTTGTTGGTGATTAGTTTCCTGTAACAGCACCACCCACAGAGTTTATTCCGTACTTAATAAACCCGAGTTTATGTTTCATAACGCTGCTCCTGTCTGTAATAAAAACAGGTTGCTGCTCGTTCCCAGTTTCTCAGAGACACTCGATCATGTCGACCCAGTAAACTGCAGCCAGAGCTTACTTAAAGTGGATCAGAGCATAAACACACACACACACAGACACACACACAAACGCACACAGACACACACACTCTCACACACAGACACACACACACACACACACAAACGCACACAGACACACACGCACACACAAACACAGACACGTACACACACAAACACGCACACACACAGACACACACACACACACAGACACACACACAGAGTTATTCTAATCCCTGAGAGTGGGACATGAGTCCAACTACAGATAAGGACTGAGAAAAGGGACAGAATAATCAAGAAAGAGACAGAGGAGACAGAGAGAGAGAAAGAGAGAGGGAGAGAGAGAAGTAAAGAGAAAAGGGGGAGACAGGGAGAAGGAGGGAAAGATGGAGAGAGAGGAAGAGACAGAAAGAGGGAGAGAGAAAAGAAAAGCGAGTGAGAGAAGGAATAACCTAAAAAAGGCGTGATGCGAGTGGTGTGACGGTGTGTTGGGTTCCAGTGTCAGCGTTAAATATAAACATCTGTAAACACTTTCACTCATCACACATCTGGAACACACTTAACATCACAGAGGCCGAGAGAACTTCCTGCTGATCCCACTAAAGCTAAACACCAGATAGGTCTCTGATCCAGCCCGCCATTACAACAGCGCAACACTACAACCATACCTACAACTACAATCACATCTACAATCACAACTACAGATACAACCATATCTACAACTACAGATACAACCACATCTACAACTACAGATACAACCACATCTACAACTACAAATACAACCACATCTACAACTACAGATACAACCACATCTACAACTACAGATACAACCACATCTACAAATACAAATACAACCACATCTACAACTACAGATACAACCACATCTACAACTACAGATACAACCACATCTACAAATACAGATACAACCACATCTACAAATACAGATACAACCATATCTACAACTACAGATACAACCACATCTACAACTACAGATACAACCACATCTACAAATACAAATACAACCACATCTACAACTACAGATACAACCACATCTACAACTACAGATACAACCACATCTACAAATACAGATACAACCACATCTACAAATACAGATACAACCACATCTACAACTACAGATACAACCACATCTACAAATACAGATACAACCACATCTACAAATACAAATACAACCACATCTTTTACAGATGCAACTATAACCACATCTCCAGATATAGATACAACCATACCTACAACTACGTACAACCACTTCTACAACTACAGACACATCCATATCTACAACTGAAACTACAGATACAACCATACCTACAAACATATCTACAACTACAACCACAACTACATCTACATCTACAACTACAATAACAAATACAACCATACCTACAACCACATCTTCAACTACAACCACAGATAAAACTACTACACTACAGATACACCCATACCTACAGCTACAGCCACAACTACAACTCCAGATATAACCATACCTATACTACATCTACAAATACAGCCACATCTACCACTACATATACAACCATACCCACAAACACAACTACAACCACACCACAGATACACCCATACATACAACTACAGCTATAGCCACAATTTCAACTACAGATACAACCATACCTACAACTATAACCACAGACACAACTACAAACACATCTACAACCACAGACACAATCATAAATACAACTACAGATATAAATCAAACTACAACCACAGATACAACTACAACCACAACTACATGTACAACAACATGCACTACGCCATGCAGTGTTTCCATAAACCACAACAAATATTCACTCGGTTCCACGTGGGTTCACATCTGGGACACGTTTATCATCAAAGAGGCTGAAAGAACATCCTGTTAATCTGAGCCTTACACACACACACACACACACACACACACACACACACACACACACACACACACACACACACTTATACAGTATCTCAAATCACATCGCACACACTTATTACCCGCAGACAGACCGTAGATAAGAATGAGACAGGGAAAGAGGAGAGAGAGAGAGAAAGAGAGAGAGAGAGAGAGAAAAGCAGAGAAAGAAAGATAGAGGGGTGAGAGAAGAGAGCGTGAGAAAGAGAGATAGAGAGAGGAGAAATGAGATAGATTAACAGACAAAATTAGAGAGAATAAGAGACAGACAGATAAAAGGAGAGGGAGAAACAGAGAGAGAGAGAGTGAGGGGGGGGGAATGTGTGTGTGTGTGTGTGTGTATGTGAGAGAGAGAAAGATTGTGAGAGAGAGACAGACAGACAGAGAGTGAGAAGAAGAGAGCGAGAGAGAAAACAAGAGAGAGAGAGACAGAGAGGAGAGAGAGAGAGAGAGACTATCACTTTATAATTATATTTAATTTTCTGCAAGTTTTCTCATTTAAAGGTTATAGCAACTATAAACATTCATTCATTCACAAGCCTCTCTCTCTCTCTCTCTCTCTCTCTCTCTCTCGACGATAAAATAAAAAACCCTCTGAACACCTTCTGACCAATCAGAATCCAGAACCCAGCAGTTCAACTGATGCTACAATTCTTCGAAAATTAATTTACGTGGTTTCATATCGTAATATTTAGTCTGAAAGGATGCACTTGCATAACCCTGCCCTTAACTCCACCCCTAACTCGACTCCTGCCCCGCCCCTAACCTTTACCTACAGTATACCTTTTGTCATTCAGTGATGACGTGAAGTGTGAAGTCGCGTCTCTGAAATGTGTGTGTGAGATTATTTGACTCAACAGCACTGTGAACATGATGATGATGATGATGATGAAGGGAACATTTTCATTATGTTTTTAAAGTTTGTCGTGTCTGAGTGATTAACACCGCCGCCGTGTGCTGGAGTGGGCGAGCGAGCGAGTCTGTGAATGGGGGAAGACACCGTCCTTTCTTCTCTCCTCGTTTCAGAGAGATGTCACATGTCGTCTGAATGATTTTGTCCTGAAGGAGAAAAGACGAGAGCGCGTTTCATTTTGAATCATTTCCGGAGCTAAATGAGAGGAAGGAAGAGAGCGTAACGTCTCATGCTCGTCTGTCAGACTGCTGGATCACATGATCAGTCCTGGAGCAGGAGGAGCGCGTACAGGTTTCAATGTTCTACACATCAACTGCACCCTGGTGTTGCTCTGATCCCACTATGGTGGTTGAACATGAACACTAAGCCTTATTTGCATGAAGCCACGCCCACAAACCTCTAACAAGTAAACAGAGAGAAGAGAAGGACGACACACTCCTCCGAAACTACACGATCACATGATTCACGAGGTCGGTGCTGATAGAGGTGCAGAGGGATACGTCCCTCGCTTCCCATCTTTATGTCTACAGAGCGATGCGGCGGCGCCGAAGTGTTTCCTTCTCCTCAGTGCTCTCGTTTACTTATCCGTTCACTCTTCTCAACCAGATCTGCTTCTGAAGTCTCCTCCACACTAAACACCACCGTCATCATCTCGGGGATCGCTAACTACTGCACCTAGATGTAAATCAACACCGTAGAGCTGCAGTGCATTCTGGGACGTCGAGTGTTGGGAACGTCTCCACTGAACAAAAAAAAAAAAGTGTATATGTTTTTGTCTGGGTTTGGAATAGAATAGAGTAGAATAGAGTAGAATAGAGTAGAATAGAATAGAATAGAGTAGAATAGAGTAGAATAGAATAGAGTAGAGCACAGTAGAGTAGAATAGAATAGAGTAGAGTAGAATAGAGTAGAATAGAGTACAGTAGAATAGAATAGAGTAGAATAGAATAGAGTAGAATAGAATAGAATAGAGTAGAATAGAATAGAATAGAATAGCTTTTATTGTCATGTACCCAACAATGAAATTACTTTTGGCGCTCTCTGCCCATGGTGCAGTCAATCTAACACATTAAAAATAAATTAAAATCTTCTAATAAAATTCAAATTTCAACATAAAAAAGATAAATCAATAAATACTTCGGTATTAAGGCACATCTGTACGTGAATCTTTATTGCACGTAGCTGAGTGTTTGTGGTTGTCTCTGAGGTAGATGATAGAAGGTGTTGTTCAGGCGATTTGTTCGGCCCTTTGATGCCCCAGTTTCTCCTTCCAGAGGGCAAAAGGTTGAAAAGGCCGTGGCCGGGGTGGGAGGGGTCAGCAAGAAGCTTGCGTGCCCTCGAGTCCGCGAGAGTTTGCAGTGTCCTCCGCAGGCAGTGCAGTGTCCTCCAGCGAGGGCAGGGGGCAGCCAACGATCCTCTCCGCAGTCTTTATAATCCCCTACAGGCCTCTTAGGTCAGACACAACGTCTTGCAGATTTTTTGTGTGTGTGTGTGTGTGTGTGTGAGTGACAGGCAATCTGTCATGGTGGGTAATGATTTCAGTTTATTGCAGGAGCTCTGTCACTGCACACACACACACACACACATACACACACACACACACACACATGGTATTATCACAGACACTTTGGAATCTCGTCACTTGGGCAGTGTTCGTGTGTCTGCTGACGCTGTAGTTTATA
>JBCNYH010000011.1:24091691-24099191 GCA_039654325.1 Tandanus tandanus | reverse complement strand
TATCATCCGAAGATCACGAGTTTGAATTCCTTTAATGTCAGGAGTCCTAGGCAGCAAAAATTGGCCATGCTATCAGAGTGGGAGGGGCATACTCGCTTGCTCTTCCCTGCTAATCACAGCAATGCTAGCCAATCATCAGTGTCTGTGAGGTCAGCTATGCAGAAGCGGGCGGATAGCAGAATGATAACAGCTCAAAAAGATGCAGTTTGTGCTTCATGGAGGAAGTCTCGTTATCCTTCACCCGGTAGATGGTAGCTGCGGTAGGTGTGATAGTGGAGAGCTCGCTCGTAGATAAACGGTGGTCAAGGTTCAAGAAAAAGGGGACGGAAATCTCTTTCGGGAAAGGAGATATCACTTCGCTAACCCATTACAACGTTCCACACGATCAATACCAGCAGTTTGGGATGAGATCTGGGATGTACTGCGCAGCGTTCGGTTAACCTCGCAAAGTGAAATCTGTTCTGTTTAGAGGACGAAATAAGGACAGATGCATTCTGAGGTTACATCTCAAACAGCACTGCATGTAACGCGTAATAAATTGGGATAATAATAGAGGTGCCAACATTGATAACACCGGGAGAGAGAGAGAGAGAGAGAGAGAGAGAGTAGAATTTTACCACAAAAAAAGCTGAGACAACAGTCTGACTGCTCCAGAATAATTAGCAACGCCTCCGTTTTGTTCGAGAGAGACGCCGGGGACACGCAGTCACGCGTTACTGCTTTCTGACGCCTCACAAGAGCATCGTTCATGAACACAGAGGTCAAAGTTCACATGAATAAAGGTGACGTTAAATGTAACCTCATTCAGAAGCACGTTTGTCTTTTCCTCTTTCGTGTACCACGTCCTTTCCCCTTCAGTGAACTCAGGTTCTCTTTGTTTTATCCGACAAACTAGAAAGTGTGTTCAGGCGTCTCCAAACGGCATCAACGTGGGATAATTGTTCCATTTATTCGTTTGCCGACCCGCTTAATCCTCCTAGGGTTCCATGGAGGCTGGAGCCTATCACAGCCGACTCTGGGCGAAGGTGGGGTACACCCTGAGCAGCTCACCAGTCCGTTGCAGGTCCAACACACACACACACACACACACACACACTCACACTCACATCTAGAGGCAATCTGGAAGAGCCAGTTAGCCTTCTGTGCATATCTTTGGACTGTGGGAGGAAACCCAGGCACGAGAACGTGCAAACTCCACACAAAACCACCCTCACTGGACCCAGGACTCGGACCCAGGACCTTCGTGCTGTGAGGTGGACGTGCTAACCACTACACCACCCCAGTTTTATTGTTATGTTCTGGTAATTATATAAACTCTGGTCCAGTGCAGAGTCCATGTTTCACATTTCTGGTATGAAGCAGAACTTTGTCTGAAGCTCACAGAACATATGAAGGGATGAGAACCAGAGCGTGTAAACAACAGGAAGCTGTTTTTTTTAAATCCCTTGAACAAAGTAAAATATTCGAAGATGATTTATGAACGCTGTGACCGCTGTTTGATGAAATGTAGCCTGATGTATAATTAACTTCTGCTTGGACATTAATACGAAATCTCTCCTCTAAATAATAAATTAAAGGTGTACAGTATATCCATCCTCGAAAAATTTATCCTGAGAAACCAGTAACAGGTTTTAAATCGATATAAAAAAAAACAACTTTATATAAAAATATTAAATTCACCTCCACATGGTACGTTTATTTTATAGACGCCTACAAAATTGCATAAAAGGCTAAAAGAGGTTAAACGGTGAAATGTGGAATGTGTTTCATCTGCTATAATTTATAATTATTCATTAATGTATCTGCCGAACTGCTTAATTCTATTAGGGCCGCAGGGAGGCAGGAGCCTATCTCAGCTGACTCTGGGCGAGGGCGGGGTACACCCTGAACAGCTCCCCAGTCCATTGCAGGGCCAACACACACAACCGTTCCCACTCACACTCACACCTAGGGGCGGTTTGGGACAGCCAATTAGTGTAATGTGCATTTGGACGGTCAAAGGAAACCAGAGTACCCAGAGGAAACCCCCAAGAGCACAGAGAGAACATGCAAACTCCATAAGAAACGCCCTCGCTGAGCCCGGGACTCGAACCAGGACCTTCTTGCTGGACTACATCACCGTGCCGCCACTGATTTGTAATCAAAATAGCTTAAATCATCATTGGGTCTGTTGACAGAATCACAGTCAAGAGTCGAGAGTTCAACGATCCGAAAGCGAACAATAGAGCATCACTTTCTAAACTGGGCAAATTTACACCAAGTCTGGAGCGAAATGTCGGCAAGGGTACAACGATCTACATGAAATTCTAGCGATTTACAGTTTAGAAATAAATGTGTTTGTGGAGTAACGGTGCTCAAAATTTCACTTCAAATTTCACAAAAAAATTGTAAAAACCTGGAAAAAAACATCACGTACAAATAAATAGAATAAAAAGAAATAAAAAAAATCAGGCTTAATTTCCACTTTTCCCCAACATGATGTGTGTGTGTGTGTGTGTGTGTGTGTGTGTAAGAGGTAAGACAGTGTGAAACACACTCCTGCATATGGACCACTGCACCACTAAGTCAAAGCGAGGAGAACTCTGATCCACCTTTTCTTTTCCTTCATTCTTTTTTTCTTCTTTTTTTTAAGGAAAAATCGGAAACTCTTACGTCCTCATCCTCACGCGCGGTCCCGCGTCGGCGCTCCAGACGGGGCTCCGGACTCCGGGTCGCCTTCTCGCGCGCGCCGAGCAGACGGCTGGCCTCCGGGGGACCAGGGAACGATGCACTGGTGTTGATTTTCCCCGTGATCCTCTGGTACAGCGAAGCCATGGGTGCGAGCGCGCGTGTGTGTGTGCGTGTGTGTGTGTGTGTGTGTGTGCGGTGCGTAAAACCCCCCAAATACAATAAAAACCGCTAGTGCATTTTAATTGGTGATGTTGCGCGTGCTCTCTCTCTCTCTCTCTCTCTCTCTGTCTGTCTGCACGCGCAGGGATGCTGTTTAATTCATGCAATGCTATCTCTCCACCGAGATCCAATCTGTGCTATCGGACACTCTCCTATCCCAGGCTCTGCTTTAGATTCAGTGCACGATGCTCATCTCGGTCTTCTCTCTCATGCACCATGCACAGTATATCACACACACACACACACACACACACACACACACACACACAGCAGTGTTTGATGTCTGATCCGCAGTTAAAAGGGAAAAAAAGGATTCAGGGAATGATGTCCTCCTGGTCCCTGCACGAGGAAGAATTGGACAGAGAGAGAGAGAGAGAGAGAGAGAGAGAGAGTCCAGATGCAGCCAGGCGACTCGACTTGCATGAGAAGTGAGCTCGAGCGCTGATCTCTCTCCTGATTCCTGCTCCGTGATCACACACAC
Organism: Tandanus tandanus; assembly: GCA_039654325.1. Taxonomy (NCBI): domain Eukaryota; kingdom Metazoa; phylum Chordata; class Actinopteri; order Siluriformes; family Plotosidae; genus Tandanus; species Tandanus tandanus. Next base: position 24,095,821 of record JBCNYH010000011.1, on the reverse strand, counting down.
ACACACACACACACACACACAGAGTCTAATCTAATCTGAGAGCAGGATGCTCGGCTCAATGTGTCTTTCTTTCTTTCTTTCTTGCTTTCTTGCTCCCGAGCCCCTCTCCTCTTCTCTCACTTCTGAAGCTGAAGGTTCAACTTAATGCAGGATGATATAAAGAGCTGCAGCGCCACCCGGCGGCCCATTCACGGCCCTGCGGAGAGCCTGCTGAGGTTTCAACCCCGGCTTCACTTCTTTAGAGTAAGAGCAGGAACACTGAGGAATAAAAATAAAGATGCGGCCCATAGAGGAACTATAGAAGAAAACAAAATATAGAGATGTGGACTGTCCACTGGGCCAGGGTTCGTATAATTACCAAAAAATAAAAGTAAAATTGTTGAGGTATGGTGGTGTTGTGGTTAGCATGTCTGCCTCACAGCAAGATGGTCATGGGTTCGAGTCCTGGGCTCGGTGAGGGCGTTTCTGTGTTGAGTTTGCATGGGTTTCCTCCAGGTACTCTGGTTTCGTCAAACACTCCAAAGCCATGCACATTAGGATAACTGGCTGTTCCAAACTGCCCCCAAGTGTGAGTGTGAACGGTTGTGCATCGTACATCGAAGTGGCTAGCTACCCAAGGTGTACCTCGCCTTCACCCCAGAGTCGGCTGAGATAGGCTCCAGCCTCCAGACCCTAGTAGGATTAAGCGGTTCGGATGAATGAATGGATGAATGAATGAGAGTATGCGTTGTGCAAGTGATAATTAGATAAAAGTGTCCTTTCGCTCAGAAAGCAAAAAAACAAAACAAAACAAAACCCAAATCTCTTAAAAATCCTCTGGAAAATGTACAGATCCTCCTAAGAGTCATTCAATAAAAATAAAAAGACAAATGAATTAAAAGTTGCATTCATGACAAGCTTATGTTGAACCCCTGAAGAGATCTCAGAACCACAAAAAAAAAGGGATAATAAAAAATGAAATCCTGAAAAATGATCCTGTGCGCACGAGGAAATCTGTGAATGTGGACAAATTTGTATGGAAGCCCTGAAGGGACCTTCGCAACAACAGCAACAAAAACCCCGTCACTCCACAAGGTTTCCACTACATCCCACAGCATAACAGGAACACAGTAGAAACCGATAAGAACATGAACACAGAGGACGCGGTCGAACTTTGAACATGTTAAAAAAAATGTAGGGTGCGGACGTGATGGATGATAGTAACGATGTAACGTGAAACTACTAGGAACGTCAGTGGTGCAGTGCAAGCGTGACGTGGACTTTCTGAACGTAGACGTGGACACAAGAAAACATGCAGACTGTGGTAAGCGTGTGGTTCGATTTGATTGGTTGTAATAAGAATGCACTGGATGCGGTGCGTGCGCGATCAGGCGCGTGGTAAGACATAAGCAGGAACATTTTAGGCACAGTGAGAACCTGGTAGGGACTTAAAAACTGCACATTTATCCATTCTGACCAGGCCCCCACTGCGGTCAACTACATCTTCAGAACACGGTGCGCTCTTCATGATCCTCATCTGAGGGTGATTGGTTGAGAGTGGGAAGGTCAGCGCCAAGGTATTGAGTGGAGACCTGAGTGGTGGAGGGAACACACGAAGAAGGTTGAAATCAATGTGTGGAGTCCATCATAGCTACTGCGCTGGATGAGGTCAAGATCCAGGTCCAAACATCAGGTCTCCGAGATCCAGAAGATTCTTCGCAAAGGAGAAAACCCAACTTTATTCGCATAACATCTCTCAACTCTAACACGGATCATTCGCTATCATGTTCTCTCAGATGTTTTATTACTTTTACTGTTTTGTGAAACACTTTAATGGAATCCTGACCAATAAGGAACGAGAGACTCAGAAGAACAACGAGCGAAGGAGAGATATTAAAGAAAGCGTGGGAAAGCTGGCTGAAGTGGTTTGGTCATGTGATCAGGAGAGACAGTAAATATGCTGGGGAGAGAGAAAGAGGGAGAGGCTAAAGGAGAGATGGATGAATAGAATAAAGGAAGTAAAAGGGAGGAAATGCAGGAGCAAGAGGGTTAAAGAAGGTGGAAGAAGGTTGGACAGGATGGGAGAAGGTTGACGTGGTTTGGAGATGAAGGGAAAACAAAGGAAGGAAGGTTGGAGATGGTTGGAGAAAATTGGATAAGGTTGTAGAAGGTGGAAGAAGGTTAGAGAGGGTTAGAGAAGGTGGAAACATAAAGGAAGGTTGGAGAAGGTTAGAAAGGGTGGGAGATAGTTGGAGAAGGATAAAAGGGTGAGAAGAAGGAGGGAGAAGGTTGTAGAAGGTCATGGAGGGTCAGAGAAGATGGGAGAATATGAAGGAAGGTTAGAGAAGGTATGAGATGTTTGGAGATGGTTGGAGAAGGTTGGCAATGGTTGGAGAAGTATGCAGAAGGTAGGAGATGGTTGGAGAAGGATGGAGATGGTTGGAGAAGTATGCAGAAGGTGGGAGATGGTTGGAGATAGTTGGATAAAAATTGGATCAGGTTGTAGAAGGTGGAAGATAGTTGGAGAGAGCAGGAGAAAATTGTAGAAAGCTGGTGAAGGTTGGAGAAGGTGGAAGAATGTTGGAGAGGGTTAGAGAAGGTGCAAAACAAAGGAAGGTTGGAAAGGGTGGGAGAGAGTTGGAGAAGGTAGAAGGTTGAAAAGGGTAAGAAGAAGGATGGAGAAGGTTGTAGAAGGTTATGGAGGGTCAGAGAAGGTGGGAGAACATGAAGGAAAATTTAGAGAATGTGAGGGATGGTTTGGAGAGGGCAGTGGAAGATTAGAGAAGGTAGGAGATGGTTGACGAAGGATGGAGAAGGTTGGAGATGATTGGAGTGGGTGGGAGCAAGATAAGAGAAGGTTGGAGATGGTTGGAGATGGTTAGAGAAAGATAGAGATGGTAGGAGATGGTTGGAGAGGGTCAGGGAAGATTAGAGAAGGTAGGAGATGGTTGGAGAAGGATGGAGAAGGTTGGAGATGATTGAAGTGGGTGGGAGCAAGATAAGAGAAGGTTGGAGATGGTTAGAGAAAGATGGAGATGGTAGGAGATGGTTGGAGAGGGTCAGAGAAGATTAGAGAAGGTTGGAGATGGTAGGAGGTAGCAGGAGGTGGTAGGAGAAGGACGGGGAAGGTTGGAGATTGTAGGAGATGGTTGGAGAGGGTGGGGGAAGATGAGAGAAGGTTGGAGATGGTTGGAGAAGGTTAGGAATGATTGGAGAGGGTAAGTAAAAGATGGAGAAGGTCGTAAATGGTTGGAGATGGTAGGAGGTGGTTGGAGAAGGATGGAGAAGGTGGGAAATGGTAGGAGATGGTTGGAGAGGGTGAGGGAATATTAGAGAAGGTGGGAGGTGGTTAGAGAGGTTGGCAGAAGGATGGAGAAGGTTGTTCAGAAATATTGCACCCCACATAGAAGTGGGGAAAGGTGTAGATAAAGAAGTAAACATGCTGTTTAAACTCGAGAAGGTCTGCGGTGTGTCTCCTTTCCGTCCGCTTTATCGCCGTGCTGCTGATGGAGACGGCTCCGTCCTAATCGCAGTGCAGATATTAAAGCAGCACAAACACACAGACACCGTACTAGGGTACGAGTGTCAATTAATTTGGTTTGTTTTTGCTGAGAGTGGTTTTTGAGTGGTCAGCAGATCGAGGAGCTGACTGCAATGTGCTCACTCGCAACACGACCGCTGGAGGCGAAGCGACTCGCCGCAGTACAGACGCAGCGCTCGCAACTCGGCTTAAATTGATTTCTGGTCTGGGTGTGAATGAAAAAGCCTGAAACAATATAATTGTGTGTGTGTGTGTGTGTGTGTGTGTGTGTGTGTGTGTGTGTGTGTGTGTGTGTGTGTGAAATAGAGTTATCCCTAAAGCCACACACAATAGTCAGTTATCAAAAAACACCGCAGTATACTTTTATCCATTTATAGTTACATTTAATGATGTAATGGAATGTCTGTGGAACTGGTTCCTGTTCTCACTTAGTGAGTGTAAACTATCACTCCTCCACCAGCATCTTCCTCTTCCTCCGTCCAGCTTTCCCTCTGACTGTTTCAAAGTTTTTCCGCTGCATCCGGGGTCGGGTTGCAGGGGCAGCAGCCTAAGCAGTGAGGTCCAGACGTCCCTCTCCCCAGCCACTTCCTCCAGCTCTTCCGGGGGGACA
>JBCNYH010000011.1:24014267-24028325 GCA_039654325.1 Tandanus tandanus | reverse complement strand
TCCCTCTCTCCCTCCCACCCTCCCTCCCTCTCTCCTTCTCCCTCCCTCTCCCCTTCTCCCTCTCTCTCCCCTTCTTCCTCTCCCCTTCTTCCTCTCTCTCCCCCTCCCTCCCCCCTCTCTCTTTCCCTCTCTCTTTCCCTCTCTCTTCCTCCCTCTCTCTCCCCCTCTTTCCTCCTCTCTCCCTCCCTCTCTCTCCCCCTCTTTCCTCCTCTCTCCCTCCCTCCCTCTCCCCCTCCCTCCCCCCTCTCTTTCTTTCTCTCTCTCCCCCTCCCTCCCCCCCTCTCTCTTTCTCCCCCCCCCGTCTCTTCCTCTCTCCTTCTCTCTCTCTGTGCAGTATTGTGCATATTGTAAGCGCCTTGGAGCATCCATTAAGTGCTGTGAGGAGGGGTGTGACCACTCGTACCATTATCCGTGTGCGGGAGGAGCCGGGACCTTCCAGGACTTCAGGAAGAGCTCTGTCCTGTGCACGGAACATGTGGAGCTCGCCATCAGTAAATGTGAGGCTAAAAAACTGCGAAATAGAACCTAATACGCTAAATGATATTTCCATAAACTAAATTCTTGAACTTTTCTCTCTCGTGTGTGTGTAGCAGCGGAGGAGGTGAACTGTGTACTGTGTGAGAGTCCAGGAGATTTCATGGACCAGCTGTTCTGCACCAGCTGTGGTCTTCATTACCACGGCATGTGTTTGGACATCGGCGTGACTCCTCTGAAGCGAGCAGGCTGGCAGTGTCCGGAGTGTAAAGTGTGCCAGACGTGCAAGTGAGTGTGAATCTCAGGCATCTTCGCACTTTTATATTCTTATACACGAGGGAGGCGGAGCTTCACTTTAAACTTTTTATAACCGTGGTGTAGTATTTAGGGTGCATGATCGAGAGGTTGTGGGTTCGAATCCCCATTAGACCTCTGGGCAAAAGTGTGCCTCTGTCCACCCAGCAGTACTAATGGGTACAATTAACAATTCTGGGAAAGCAACCTGTGGTGGATTATTGTTCCATCCAGGAGAAGTCTATACTTAAATACTATAAAGCGGGTGTGTTAGCATGTTAGCGAGTATCAGGTGAAGTACTATAAATTAGCTGTTTGTTTTTAATCGTATGTTGTTGTTGTTGTTGTTGTTGTGTCAGGAACCCTGGAGAGGACACGAAGATGCTGGTGTGTGACATGTGTGATAAAGGATATCACACCTTCTGCCTGCAGCCCATAATGGACTCCATTCCCACCAGCCGATGGAGGTGTAAGGTAACGAATCAGCAAACAGGAACCGTCTACTCTGTGTGTGTGGAGCTGCATGCTAAAAAAATAAGAGTGATATGGAGTTGATTAGAGGAACATTGAGTCATTTAGGATCATATGGAGTGATTTAGGGTCTTGTGGAGTCATTTGCGATCATATCGAGTCATTTAAATTCATATGGAGTTGATTAGAAGGACATTGAGTCATTTATGATCATATGGAGTCATTTAGGTTTATATGGAGTCATTTAGGGTCATGGATATTTGTAAGGAGTCTAATACGGTCATGTAGAGGTCTTTGGAGAGTCATATGGAGTTCATTACTATCATAGAAATGTATGATGTCAGATGCAGTTTTTGTCATTGTGCCAGTTTGTGTGGAGGTGTATGGAGTCATTTAGAGTCATATAGGTTCGAGAGCAGTTGTATGAAACGGTAAAATCACATGGTATTGTTTAGAGTTGTATCACCAAGTTGTAAAGAGTGTTATAGAATGATTCAAACTACAGAGTCATATATTTGTATGGAGTCATTTAGAGTCATGTGGATTTGTATGGTATCATATGGAGTCATTTACAGTCATTTAGAGTCGTATGGAGTCAAATGGAATCGTTTGAGAAACAGGATGGTATGGAACCCTGTGGAGTCATTTAGAGTCGTATGAAATCATATGGAGTCGTTCAGAGTTACATAGAAATCAGTGCACAGTTTTGACTCCAGTGAGAGACAGATTAATGGTGTGTGTGTGTGTGTGTGTGTGTGTGTGTGTTACAGAACTGCAAGGTGTGTGTGCAGTGTGGAGCCCAGAGCAGTAGTCTGCTCTGTGAGAACTGCTCCTCAGGGCAGCAGGACTCATCTCAGCTCTGCTCTCTGTGTGCTGGAAGCCTGGACACCGAGCTTCATAAAGACCTGCTCTCCTGCCATCAGTGCAAAAGGTACAACTCGCCTCTCAGAAGGGACAACTCATTAATACAGGCCAGCCAGAGCGGGCCAGAACCTACGCTGTAGGTGGCGCTATTTAGAGAGAATCCCTGCGAAGCATCATAACCTGTCGAGCGGGTCACGTACAATCTATAAAATCACACTAATATTATTCCTCTTATTTTTATTTATTTATTTTTGTTTGTTTCTTTAGGTGTTTTCACGTGGAGTGTGAGCGGCAGGAGGAGGGTCACGTGGACCTCCAGACCGGAGAGGAATACGTGTGTTCGATGTGCAAGCACGCCGGATTTGAGCCAGTCCCCACGCACACGGAGGCAGGGGGAACGCACATGGAAGTTGAGAAGGATGCACAACCAGCACAATCAGACATGGACTGTGAACCTGATCGGACAGACAGCACAGAACCGGGACAGACCGAGACGCGGTGTGAGGCGGGGGACGTGACGGAGCACAAAGAGCCTGGTGAGATCCTCACCTGGTGACGGAACCTTAAATTTGTTTGAGCTTTTCAGGGTCATGGGTGATGCTCATGACCTCCATATTACCACAGAATGCATGTATGCTGCAAATTAGGCCAACAACTCCCATTGGTGAACTTGTTTATTGTGCCGACCAACAGAGAATCATCATCATCACCCGACACCTGTACTCTGCTAGCCTTCATCCAGACCCTTCCACAGTCTAGCGTTCCTGCTTTGTTTACACAGCACCTCTACAGGATAATGAAACCCGCCTCGTAATTACTTGACACACCACCAAGCTAATGATGAGCCGCGCTGGGCTAATATTTAGTTATGAAATCCTGTAACGCTTTTGAGCTGGCTGGTTATTATAGCTGGAGGGGATTTGGGCTTTATTTGATAAGATCCTCATTACCAGTAAACAACAACAATCTTAAAGGCTTTCAGTATTTTGGACAGTTTTTGCTTCCTTGCTGGTACTTTTCAGTGCTTTATTCGAGATTAAGGGCAGGATATGAAGTTAAAAACAATTTATTAAATACTTACCTGGTGATAATAAAGCAAACTTGAATGCTAAGAATTAAGTATGGGTGTATGTTAAGACCAGGATCCTGTGGGTACCATCAAGAAAGTGGCGGAGTGGGCGGGGTTTACTTTGCTTTGCCGTGTTTGCTAGATAAAGAAAGGCCAGGTTTATTAACATGTCTGCAAACAATAACAGTGAGAGCATGCAGGATTGATTAAATTTCATGTTAAAGTAGGCAGGATGCGTCACGATTACTTCGGGATTGGGGGGGGGACTGGTTTAAACTTCTTATGAAGTGGTCAGGACTGGTTATAATTTTTTTTCCAGGAGTGCATGGGGTTCATTAGAACTCTGTCAGGAGGGCATAGGATCCATCTGAACTCCGTCACGAGTGGCTGGTGTTCACCATCGAAAGTGGACGGGATGCGTTAGAACTTCATCGGGAGTGGATGGGAACTGCCATAAGTCTGTCATAAGGGGAAGGGATCGATTATAACTCCGTCATAAGTGGAGATTTATTAAAACTCTTTAAGTGTATGGGATCCGTTAGAACTCCATCCTAAGTGGAAAAGAGCCATTAGAACTCTCTCATAAGTGAATGGGATCCTGAACTTTTTTCAGGAGTGGAGGGGATCCGTTAGGACTCAGGTGAGTTATGGATTTGAACCACAGTCCCCGACGCAGTTCCACTCCAGTCCGGGGTGCAGTGGAGAGTCTCTAGATAAACACTTCTGGTGTTTAGGAGTTTAGCGTCTTGCGCTCATCCCAGACGATTGACTCATCGCTTGATCTGCCGTCCGCAGTCTGTCGGAGTTGATTAGCAATAGCGTGTAAGGAGCTTTAAAAAGCTCTCCAGCATCCCCCCGTGTATGTCAGAGATCATAGGATAGAACCTGAACAAGCATTTGATTAAAGTGGGAGGAGCATAGCATCCAAAAGGACCGCCTACCTCTGCAGGTATCGGGGCGTCGCCATGTTGATTTGTTGGAGTAACTGTAGCTCCTGCAGTGAGGTTTTCATTTTAAATGCGTGTTCATTTCAGTAACTGCAACGCGCTGCTCGGTTGAATTCTGTGAGACGCGTTAAATGACTGCTCCCCTGTTTATTACCATGGGAATCGTAATCGCGTGTGTACCTGTTGATGATGATGAGGTGAATCTGGGAACTCACCTGGTCATCAGTTGTATTTTCCTCCATCTGTCCGATCCCAGTAGATCCACTGAGTTGTACAGACGAAATGCACACTTTGCTTTTCGCCTCTCGCGCCCATTTTCCAGCGCTGTAATTATTTCCACTCGGCCTGCTTTATGTTATGTAACTACACTTCCACTAACCGTGAACGTCTCTCCTTTTTCCAGAGGTGTGTGCAGAAACGAGCCATGAAAAATCCCAACAAGCGGCTAGTGAAGCGTCGCCAAAACGACCCGCGGCCGTAAAGGTTCCAGGTACTTCCTTTGTGTTCATGTTCTTCCACATAACGATCCTTTCACACATCTTGCCAGGCTTGTTCAATTTTTGGCGCCGACGTCGCCAGGCTGTCTGAAAGTTTTATGTCTGTTGCTCGGGAAAGGAAAGAACCTCACATTATGTTTGTCGTGTCTAGCCTCAGAGCCTCCTCAGGACGTAAAGCCAGCTGGTAGTCCAGAAGCGCCTCAGCAGGAGCCAGATCCTCCCCCTGAGCCACCCTCAGTCCAATCTTTCACTCAGCCCATTAAGGAAGAGTTGCCTCATCACCCAGAGAACCCAGCACCGTCTGGACCTCCGGAGACATCATCTCTCCAAGGGGAGGAGCTTAGTTCCCGTCTGGAGGGGAAGAAAACCATCACACCAGCCACCAAAGACCTCAAATCACTCTCTGAACCTTTTAATGAGGAACCCATGGAGGTATTGTTTTCTGAAGTTACACAACCGTCCGTGGAGAACAAAGCAAGTCCCGTGCCAAAGTTAGAGAAGGAGAAGGACGTGAGCCTCGCTGAGGAGGAGAGAACATCTACCAGCTGCACACCGGAGGAGCGAGACATGGTTTCTGAGGGCCTCACGAAGGAGGAGGACGGTGAAAAATTAGAGGACCAGGACGGCGTCCCCGAGGATCCTGCAGGGCAGGAACATCAAAGATCTTCTGAAGTCGGCCTCACGGTGAAGGAGCGCGCTCTCGAAGGCGTCCCGGAGGAAGAACACGTGAAATCTTCTGATGGCCTCCTGGAAGAGCTGTGCGAGAGAACGTGTAAGAAGGATTGTGAGAGTTTCTCCGTGGAGCAGTGTGAAGGAGTGAAAATGGAGGTTTCTTCGCAAGACCTCACGGCGGTGGGATGTGAAAGCCGTGCCGTCACGGAGCATGAAAAACGCCTCACGGTGGCGGAGAACTGCGTGAGATCTTCAGGAGAGTTTACAGTAGAGGAACTTCGGAGACCTTCTGAAGGTCCCCGTGAGGTGATGGACTTCAGCATGGATGGTGAGAGAAGCCTGGCGAAGCTGAGCTCACTGGTGGAAGAGAGAACGTCACTAAAGCCATCAGCCGTCAGGCAGCCCGAGAGTTTCCACTGCTCTGTGATCAACCCTCAAAGCCTGTCTGCTTCTGGAGAACCAAGCAACAACGTGCCTTCAGCCACATTCATACCACTCATGCCCAAAATCGGCATGGGCAAACCCGCCATCTCCAAGAGGAAGTTCTCCCCAGGAAGACCCAGAGTCAAGCAGGTAGGACCAGAACTTTCCCCTGCTCTTTTATTACCTTTAGATGTTGAAGGTCATGTTGGTGTTTCTGGAACCGAGATCATCTGAGGGTGTTTGAGGAACCTGGTCGTGAAGATGGTTCCTTGGTGTTGATATATTATCCAATCAGAGCGCAATTAAGTGTAGTGAGGTGGGTTTTTTGTGTGTGGGGTTGGGCGTATAACGACTCGATAAGGTCCAGTTCCTGAACCGGTTCTTCACTCGTTATCCCTTTTGGACCGCAGTCGACTCGTCATGGCTTCCTGTGTGCTGCATTTCATTCACGCTTCACTGCGGCTGTCGTATCGTCTCACTCCTCTGTTTATTAACCTCCTGCTTGGGCTTACACTTTAAAATAGCTTTTATTTATATTTCAAGTTAGTGTGAAAAAAATTTGCATTCGATTAGCATCATTTATCTGGAGTTAAATCTGCCACCAAGAACAAGAACACCGGCTGATTAGAAAGAAATGTATTTATTTTCTCCTGGTTTTACTGAAACCTAGAGGTTGACTTTAATTTTTTATTTATAAATCTATTCATTTATTATATCATTATTACAATCATGACTTTATTTGAAAGGTTTTTGTTAATATTTCTAAATTATTAATAATTAAAATTATTTTAAATATATATGAATGAGTTAATTATACGTAAGTGTGTTATTATTATCACAGGTCTGCATCCCGAATGCTTCTCAAATAAATATAGTCCAGCTTTCCTAATTTTGGGCCGTTGGGACTTAAACTGAAAGGGTTGATTGGTTCTGGTTTTGGAGAGATGGTACGGGGTCAGTTATACCACCCTGCGTTAGGATCATGGAGGATGGGTGGGTTATAAAGGGAAGGGATCTGAATTTACATCAGAAGGCACTAAATACATCTCTGACTGAATGGAGGAATAAACTTTAGGTAAACAGGTTCAGTGCCGGAACATTTACTTCAGGTGCAGAAGGTCATGGGTTCAGATCCTGGACATGGTGGGAGTTTGACCTGCCCTGAATGTTCCTGCAGTGTTTTATTAAGAACTATTTGTGGATATCTGATATAAATATGATAATAATCATCAATGACTGGGTTTGAAAAGGACTTTTATTCTTTCTTTTTATGCAAAAACAATAGATGATGCAATCTGAAGCAGGTATTGCGTCATAAATGATCTGGATTGCGTCATATTGTCCCTAGAAGTCATGGATGATGCAATATGAACTTGCATCACTTTACTGAACAGATTGCTCTGATCAGCTCTAGAACCCATAAACATGTAGCTTCATGTTCGATATAATTATGTAGCCGTCAAAAGGGGAAAAAAACCCTTAAATATCTTGGAAGCAGTAGCCAATCAGCCGTTTTTATTCTCGTATCTGAATTCAGGATACCAAAATCCGTAATAAATATAAATATATATTTAAAATATATTTAAATATATAAATATAATAATTATTATCGTATTTATTTTTAATGTATTATTTTATTTATTTTCTTTACTTCTACATTTTTATTAAACAGATTTTTGAGCATTTTTTGGTTTGTTTGTGTGATTAAAAAATTTTAATCTGGAATTTCAAGGAGAATTTATTATTATTTTTTTTAATTATTATATGATTTAGTTCCGTTCACTAAAACTTTTTTTGTTGTTTTTTTAATGAAATTTTCTTTGTTAAATCACTTATAATATGTTTAATAATTAGGATAAATAAATAAAATATTGAACTTGGATTGTTTGATTATATTAATACATTTATAAATTTAATAATATTTTACTGTAATGTGTCTGAATAAAAAATATAATAAAAAATATACTAAAAGTAAAATAGGAAGTTTTTTTAATATATATATATATATATATAAAACCAAAACAACAGAAAGCGGATTCAGGATCGCGGGTTCAACAGACGAGAGAGTGTGTGTGTGTGTGTGTGTGTGTGTGTGTGTGTGTGTGTGTGTGTGTGTGTAGACAGAGTTGAGCTTGCGTGCTTTGCATGCTGCTGCTTCTTCTGGAACGTTCTCGCTGACATCACATCATTCACCACAGAGAGGGAAGTGGGAAGCTTCCTTTGAGTTGACACACCTCTTCCTGTTCCTCTCTTTATTTAAAGGATTGACCGACACTCAGTCAACGTCATCTGTGCCTGCGCTGGTCTCCATAACACCAGCTGTTTGTTAGAACCATGACTCTGTGTGTGTGTGTGTGTGTGTGTGTGTGTGTGTGTGTGTGTGTGTGTGTGTGTGCACGCTTTCTTTGATTGCTTTCTTTTAAGTTGTTGCATGATTCTCGCCCACATCCTCCTCTCTCTCCTTCCCTCTCTCTCTCTCTCTCTCTCTCTCTCTCTCTCGGTGTCTCTCGCCCACCTCACTCTCAGGGAGGATGGAGTGCGTCTCCTAGATTGAGCTCCACCTTTCCGTCCCCGGTTTGGGACGGCCCAAAAAGCAGGCAGGACTACAGTATGGGCGTCTGGAGCATCCGTGTGGTAACTACACCTCCCATTCTACCTGCGCCGTCATTCTCATTCACTAAACACTGAGTAGTGACCCTCGCTTTATACACCCGCGTTTATAAATAAATAACGTACAGCCGTATTAGTTGCACTTTTATAATGTATCAGGAAAGAAAAGAAATGAAGAGATGGGCCAATAAAATGAAGCACGGATAGATGAACGGCAGACAGACAGGTCACAGATGGAGAGATAGACACGTCTACACTGACTTGTAGACAGACGACTGATAGACGGACAGGATAGGCAGACAGATAACAGGAAGACAGGTAGATAGAAACAAACGATAGACAGACAGACAGACAGGTGAGACATAAAGCAACATTGACAGAAGGACAGACAGACACATGTAGACCGAGAGATAGAATGATGAAACAAAGTTAGACAAACGGACACAGACGCACAAACCAGGACAGACAGACATATTGACAGACAAACAAACATGACAGACTGATATACAGACACATAGACCAAGACAGCTAAAAGATAGACATGTAAACAGAGAGAGAGAGAGAGAGAGAGATACATCTAAACGGAAACAGAGATGAAAGACAGAGACAGACAGAGGAAACAGACAAAAGCTAGACAGACAGACAGATATACAGACAGATAGATAAAGCGATAGACAGTCAGATAAAGTGATAGATTGATATAGCGATAGACAGATATAGAGAGACACAGACAAAGTGATACACAGACAGATATATCAATAGACAGATAAAGTGTTAGATATACAGACAGACAGAGAGATAAAGCGATAGAAAGGCAGATGTACAGAGTCGCAGTCCTCTCCGCATGTCCTCCATGAAAAATATAAAATACGCTTTTGTATTTAATAATTTGTTTATCTCGGTATCTCACCACATCATGGCATGACTGTGTTTAGGTGGTCATGTGATCCATCCTCACCTGCTTCAGTGATACCATGCTCGCTGATGAAGCGTCACTGCTGCTGAGCAAAGTCGTAGATCGCGGTGCTACACGTACGCCGCCGTTTCAGGGTACAGGGTCACGTACCGTCACATTTAAACAGGATTTGTTTTTGATGATCTGGGGCCCCTGGCTAAGACTTCTGACACATCTCAGGCTAAACTGGAGACTGTACGCTTCTGTTAGCATGGTTAGCCTCGCTAGCCTAGTGTGTCCTATGTTTGTTTTTGTGTTATTAAACCGTGAATCCGTCAGTAAGATTATTATACATGTTTGCACTACAGGGTCGGGGATCAGGCTTCCCTGGTAGGAGGAGACCTAGAGGGGCGTGGCATACAGGTCGAGGTGGGCGTGGCCGATCCAGGATGAAAAATGGAGTAGGTCCAGTGCCAGCGCCGGGAGTACGTACACTGAATTGTGTTTGTATACTGTATATTATATTCTTAATATAACAAGGAAATCTGAGCTAACGGCGAGATTCTTCCCCACCTGGACACCAGGTGAATGCGACGGAGCTGCAGGTTTATCCGTTCCGAGAGGAAGAGGAGAACTCCATGCACAACACGGTGGTGATTTTCTCCAGCACGGACACCTTCACGCTGAAACAGGTATCCTTACAGAGCTGGTGATTATTCACGTGGGGGTCAGGGGGTTGGGGGCGGGGTCTGAATGTGATATCTGTCTCTTTCTCAGGACATGTGTGTGGTGTGTGGGAGCTTCGGGCAGGGAGTCGAGGGTCGTCTGCTCGCCTGCGCTCAGTGTGGGCAGTGTTACCATCCGTACTGCGTTAACATCAAGGTAACACACACACACACACACACACACACACACACACACACACATTCTCTCTCTGTCTTCTCTCTGTCTCTCTCTCTCTCTTTTATCCTTGAGAGTCACTATAATACACTACTTTGACTCCACCCACTCCTGCAGTCTGTTTTAATGTTTGTCCGGTTAGTGTTGCCATGGTTACATGCCCTGTTGTTTTTTACTACAGTCATGACCTTAATCTTTATGGAAAATATTTGTGACATGAATTCATTTTTGTGTAATTAGATTTCTGGTGTGTGTGTGTGTGTGTGTGTGTGTGTGTGTGTGTGTAGATCACTAAAGTGGTGCTGAGTAAAGGTTGGCGGTGTTTGGAGTGTACTGTGTGTGAGGCGTGCGGCCAGGCGAGCGACCCCGGGCGCCTCCTGCTGTGTGATGAGTGTGACATCAGCTACCACACCTACTGCTTGGACCCGCCCCTTCAGAACGTCCCGAGTGGCAGCTGGAAGTGCAAATGGTAATGCAAATGGAAGGTGCTCCAGTAGGAGGTGCTCTGTGTGGGTGTGTGTGTGTGTTGTGACGGAGTGTTGGTGTATCTCGTCCCGTAGGTGTGTATCGTGTACGCAGTGTGGTGCCACGTCTCCGGGTCTGAGGTGCGACTGGCAGAACAACTACACTCAGTGCGCGCCGTGCGCCAGTCTGACTTCCTGCCCCGTCTGTCTGTTGGACTACAGTGAGGACGACATCATCCTCCAGTGCCGGCAGTGTGACAGGTGTGTGTGAGGAGGTATTAGTACGCTTGTGTTCGTTCTGAGACGGATCTCGAGACTCTTTCCCTCTTCCTTTCGTCTGCAGATGGATGCACGCGTCGTGTCAGGGCTTCCACTCCGAGGACGAGGTGGAGAAGGTTTCCGACAGCAGCTTCGACTGCACTCTGTGTCAAGGCCAACGCGTCGTCTCTCCAGGTGCTCAAGGCTATCGCTACGTTATACGCAAAACACACCTCATTCTTCTAACCTGTTTCTATAGCAACGCCTCGTGCACAGTAGCCTCGTTAAAGCTAGCGTTCACAATTGTTAGACTAGCAAACCTGGATACTGCTACAGGGTTTTAGCTAGCGACTTTGCTAATACATTATCTAGCGTGGTGTTCCGTTACATTACAAAGCTGATTAGGTAGAATTATGTGACGTTGGACTCTGTTGATACAGAATGCTAATATTTTCCAATGTCTTCAGGGCTCAGAAGATTCTTTGTTTTTTTATTTGTTTTCTCGGAAGTGTGACATTGCGTTGTTGTTTTTTCTTTCTTTTCTTTTATTAACTTAAACAACAGAAACGAGTGTTTACAGTAGAGCAGATTATAAAGGATGCTTTCATATGTTCCACAGCTTCATGAAGGTTTAACCCCCCTATTTCTGTCTCATGCAGCAGCAGTGGCGAAACCGCGTGTGGATTTCTCTCCGGTGCTTTCCATGACTCAACAGATTGCCGCAAAGCCTAGAGATCTGGGTAAAAAATTTAAACCATTTTGTAATAATATATAGAAAAAAATTAACGGATGATTTATTAGTAGCTAAAATAAGGAGTCAGAGTTGTAATATGGTTAACATGTTAGCATGATGAACAGACTAGCAAACGAATGTGACGTCATGGTAACATTTCTGCTGGATCTAAATGGTCATCAAAACGGCAGTGATGGCGTAGCGGCGCTGTATTTATTTTTATAAAGTAGAAGATTTCGTGACCCACAATGAGACGTGCGGTTTACGGTTAGCAGTCAGTAGAACTTTGGATTTGGAAAAGACTTTTGATAAACAAACGACTTAAGACAGTGTAAGAGTCTCTTGCTGATTGGTGAACCATGACCTGTTTCATAATGATGAATATCATCACATGATGCCATTTCGGATGATTGTCTGAATCCAGCAGATATGATGTCACGGTCTTCTGAGGGGCTGGAGAGTCAAATTACATAGCACTAACTTCAGGAAATTAAATTATTATTATTATTAGAGAGAGAGGGGAGGCGCTTTAGCATCGGTATAGATCTTTACAATATAATCTTATATTAAATGCACTTATTATGAGTGGAATATTCGAGGTTCCACAAGGCTCGAGTAAAGGCCCGTTCCTGTTTCTTTCTTTTTCTTCTTTTCGTCTCCCACCCCTCCCCCACAGGTTTCTCGAGGACGTACACACAGGACGGCGTGTGTCTCACCGAATCGGGTCTGTCCCGACTCCAGAGCCTGGCCAACTCGGCTTCTAGACGAAGGAGAACGAAACCCAAACTCACGCTGAAGATCATCAACCAGAACAGCGTGGCCGTGCTGCAGACGCCGCCGGACCCTCAGAGCGAACTCTCGCGGGATGTCGACCTCGATGACGGCAGAGGTTGAACTCGCTTTCACACATCAGTGCATCTAACAGTGTGTTCGTGCTTATCTAAGCATGTGTGTGTGTGGGGTGCTGCAGAAACGGAGCTGATGGACGGAGAAGGGAAGTCCGACTCGAGCCCGGAGAGAGAGACGGTGGGAGAGGACGAGTCTAAAGCAGGCGAGGGCTGTAAAAAGAGGAAGAGGAAGCCGTATCGACCCGGTGAGAGCGTGACGCGTAAACAGTAAACACCGTGCTCCTGATACGTAAACGATAAATTCCTCACACACTTCCTTTTTATTTATTTTATTTTTCTGGATGTCCAGCATGAGACAGGATATTCTACAGTTTCTATAATCATGATGCGTTACACAGTTTACCCTCGTACATTACAGCAAAACAATGACAAAGAAACACTAGCGTTGACGTGCGATTGATTTATTTATTTTTTTTAATTAACAAAAAAGAATTTGAATTACATTTTTTTTGTGGAAAGTTATTGCGTCATTGCAAAATTATCTTCGAGAAAACATGAAATGATAAAACAAAAATTATTGTAATAATTCAGTGATTTTTTTTTTTTTTATCTCAAAAAGTTAAAATTATAATTACTAAAAAAATAAATTCAAAAATGAAGAAATGGCTTGTGTACAGTATTATATTATACTGTGTATCTCCGTTAATGTGATGTCATCGATTAATGTGATGTCATAGATTTTTTTTTTCTTTTGCATGTATACTGGAATTTTTTTAATTATAATTTTTTTTTCTCGACAATTTCTATTTGTTCAGTTTCATGTGTAACAAGTGTCTGGATTCTATTTCAGTTCTAATGTACGTTTTTAGCATTTCGACTCACCCTTGTATTTTTAATTTTTATTATTAAAGGCAATCGGTCGCAAAAAAAAAAAAAAAAAGATCTATTGGATGAACTGATAACTTAAACGAAAATGATGCCTGGAGTGTTTTTTTAGACTTGGGGGCCTTATCATGTCGACATTGACAATATTTCAAAAAGAGAAGCCTGTGTAGGTACTTTTGCACTGGTACGTTCATGCTCCGGTCGACTACGGCGTGGTTTTCGTGTTCAGCGTCCGTGCGAGGTTAAGCCGACTGATTTCTTTAAACTCCTTGAATCTGAATCCTTTTTACTTCTGATTCAGTTTCAGCACCAACTATATCTTAGATGATTGGTTATGACATCACACACACAATCTCATGACATACGCATTATTTTAAAGAAACAAAAATGAAGGGTTGATTGTTTTTTGAAGCTTTGTTCCCAAAATTGTTTAGAAAAGAGGCCATATGTTTAAATGGCTGAAATCTATTTATTTTAAGCATCAACTGTGCATTCACTAAGCCGGTCCAGCCTACACACTCTTGTGACGTTAGCCCTTTATGCTAGCTCGTATCTGTACACATAGCGATGTTGTAGCTACATATGTTCTTGCTGATATTTGGCCTTTATACCTATAACAGCTATATGCTAGCTAGCTAAATCATTAAAGGACTTTTTATTTTATTTTTTTTAAACCGGTCCTGTCCAGCATCATAGCAAGCAGAATGGCAGTCTGGTTGCAGTGTTGTGCCGAACAAATTTGCTTTTCCAAGGG